>CAFUXE010000014.1:1648116-1675280 GCA_903364295.1 Serranus cabrilla | reverse complement strand
CAATATTATTTTAAACTTTGCAGATACTTAAAAAAAAGAATAAATCTCAGGTGACAG
This sequence comes from Serranus cabrilla, assembly GCA_903364295.1. Classification (NCBI taxonomy): domain Eukaryota; kingdom Metazoa; phylum Chordata; class Actinopteri; order Perciformes; family Serranidae; genus Serranus; species Serranus cabrilla. The sequence continues at coordinate 1,675,223 of CAFUXE010000014.1, read as the reverse complement.
TGAGAAATATGGAGGAATTAAACGTCATGTGACCTCATCCAGGTGCATAACTGGTTAAATCAACGTCCCAACTTCTATTAAAAGGCCAACCCATGTTTAAAGGTATCAGTAAGTAAATATCAGTAAGCTGCAAAGAAAGGATGTCATAGAAAAACCCTGGATAGCGACTGTATATTTGCTACATCATCATGCCAAACCAACCACCTGAGACAGCTTTGCCAACGTAATTAGAAGCTCTCTTCTAACGGCGAAATCATAAAAAAGGGATGAAAAATCAGGCTGATCTGATGGGGGGAAAGAGTGATGGTGGCTTGTTAATTCATAATCACCCTGAATTAATGATTGAGTGAGACTGAGAGGCACGGGGCATATGGAAACGAGAGGGCTGCAGATGCTCCCCGGCGCCTGGGGGGCTTCTAGGAATGGGAGCAACTCAGTGCCTTGTCACACACAAACATGCCTGTATGCATGCCCATAAGCAGAAACACACACACAAGGACTGTCCCAACAAGAAAACATCTCTGATAAGGAAATGGTTTTAGTTTTATTCAGCATTCAGGCCACATCAGACAATATTTTTTTAACTTAAATCTTCGGTTGCTGAAAGCCTGAGGGAAGTTTAATAATGAAAGAGAGATATTTACTCATCCCTGGACAGTAAAATGCAGAGGAAATGCTTCCATAAGGTCCATTCCCTTCCCTTTCCTTCCCTTTCTCTATTTCCTTCCCTTTTGTCTCGACATTGCCGAGCATATCAATTCAATTAATCCAAAAATAAAGTTGATCCTTGAAGCTGATTTACCTGAAGTTCTCTTTCTACTTGAGCTGCTCTGCCTCTCAGTCCATATCTCTAAACTGGATCAGAGCACGGTAAACAGACGCCAATTGTGTAGACCGCAATTGAAATGAAAACTGCCTCCTCCGAGAAGGCCCCCGATGCCTCGAGCGAAAACAGAGGGTTTCGTTTTCTTTGACCAAAAGGATTATCTGGACAAGCCACAAAGAAATCTCTGTGGATTCATTTCTTGGTCTGAGAATATTGCTCATCCTATCTTCTGACATACAATATAGCCGAGGGATGCTGGAATAAGTGTCCAGACTGTGGCACTGTGCGCAGCATCTTACTGTCTGCTATCAATATCTACAGCTGGCATAAAGAAGGAGGAGAAAACCCTTTATCCCATGACAATAAGGCTGGGAATGAATGCCTAGCTGGTATTTTGTGAAAATGAAAGATTGCAACCGGAAGAAACTGCAAGCATTCTTTTTTTTATTATTTAAGCTCTTCAAGTATGGATTGGGATTTGGGAAAGACTGCTGGCTATTCTTTTGTTTTAAACTTGTTCCCCAGCATCAAAGCCACAGACATATCATTAGTGTTCCACAAAAGAAAGTTCAGAAAATACCTGGTATTTAAAGCTACTCTACCAACTCCTTCTTCTGTTGTGTTTTATGGTGAACTGCATCCATAAGTGTTACATTACCGCCATCTGCTGGACTGCTCATTGTGCTATCTATTCCGGTATGGCCATGGCACTGCAAAGATGCAAATGTTCCTGAATATAGTGCAAAATGTGTGAATAGTTAATAGTTAGGGACACTTGTGTGGAAATTGCAGAAGAGTAGCATTATCTCAAATCAAACACTGGTGTGCACTTGCAGGAAATGACTTCTTAATGGAAATGACTATTTGAAGACAAAATATTGAATCTAATCCACAGCAACAACAATACAGAACATGTAAACACATAATATTGTGCAGGAGAGTGGGAGCTTTCTAACCATGCTGTGATGACGAGGTTTAGACTACGTTCACGGTGCTACACGCTGCAACAGAACGATAACTTTTATACTAAATATAGTAAAATATACACCTAAATGTTTGTTTTGGATTTTTCCTTTCCACTCTTCGAAAGGAAGCCAACCGCTGACCAGTGCATGCTGCCTGTTGTGTCTTGCCCTAAGGGGACATAAACAAAAGAAAAAGTTATTTTTTGGTGGAGTGGGACTTTTAAGCTCCAACATGAAGCATGATCACAATGATTCACCTCAGAACCAACGCCAGTCGACACTCTAATCTCTAGCTGTGCAACTGTGGTTCGTGGGAAAGAAAATTTAGCTGCAAGTAGCTGGAACTGATTACGAATGAGTGCTGAATGACAGAGTAGAGGGCACAGATTTGTGAATGAAGCAATCTTCCTGATTGAACTGGGGCTAAGCTTCATTTAGCTGCTATTCAAACAGAATAATAGAGACTCAACAGTGTGATTCATGCTTAAACATGAAGTTTGAGCTTATGGGTGTTGGAGGCTAATTCAGTTTTAGTGACACACGTTTTTGACCATTTAAACCCAAATTCTTTTTGGCCTGACTGATGATAAACATGTCTAAGAGCAACAGCAGAAGCAACATGATTGAGTGTTTATTAGAGTGCTCAGCAAAAAGCCTTTTGATTGCACTGTGCTATTATTTTCTTGTTATATCAAGGCTATGATATACAATCAGGAAATTAGAGGTTAAGATCTTTACTATTAATACATTTGTTTTGCTGCAGGGTTGTAATGGTAAAAAAAACATTATATATATATATATACTTTATTTTTAATCCCTGAAAGCACCCCAACAAAATGTGCATTATTAGAAACATTAACAGTACATAACAAACATGGCAACTGTCCGAAAATTGGTGATGAAATTAGACTTCCAAATCTTCCATCAAAACGCAGCTGATTCCTCTGTCGATGCAATAAACTCACCAACAAAGACTTTCATGAATCTTGTCAGAAACATGGGTAAAGAAAGAGTCCACTAATATTTGCAATTTCCAATGTTGTTTTCTGTTTGGAGTTATGGAGCTCTGTAATTCTGCATTTAAGGAGCAGAAGCTTCCCTCTCCTCCTCCTCTGCTGACCTCACTGTTACCAGCTGACTGGTGGCAGCTGTGGAATATGCTGCTTTCACACCATGTCAGCATAATGAAAATGGAAAATCTCCCATTATTTTGTCTTAGAGGGATTATTCCAAGATGGTTAACCCCACTGTTAGCCTTGTTGTCACACCAGACAATTTAACCTAAACTGGCCATTTCTGTGGATATTATAGGAATTACAAGTGGATGATTGATGAGAATGTTTTCCAGATGCTTGTGATAATGTTAATGATATGACTACTGTGTCATTAAAATTCCTCACGCTCATAGTCAAACAAGCCAAGCCAGATACCTCTGTTTTCACATAAATGTAAATGACTCTTGGCACTTGAGCTTAACTCCTCATTTCCCCTCAGACACCATCTTGAGAAAATTCATCTCTCGCCTCTTCCCTGCTGCCACAGAGGAGCGGAAAGGTGCTGGAGAGGCTGTTAACTCCACAACTCTAAGTCACTGCTGTGTTGATATTGCGATCCTTTTTTAAAATAACTTTAAAGGTTTTTTTCTGGGTTAGGCCATCCTGACTAAAATAGGATGACCTTCATCTTATTAGAATAAGGTCTCAGATGTTGGCTGAGAATATTAGTTCCTGCCTGTGATGCTCCAGTCTTGCCGGGAATGTCCCCCGCCCTCCAACTTCACTGTTTGATGATACTTTTTCAACTATATTGCAATGTATATATTTGAGTCTCTGCTTACTTGCCTTGAATATTAAGCAGTGACTTCTTTAAGTATGTAACTCAAAAAAAAAAAAATGCAAGATAGGACCAACAACAATTAAACGCCCACAGGAAATGTTCCCAGCATGCAAAGTTCCCCAGATAAAAGGTGAAGGCGATTAAGATTTGATATCCTGCACTCTGTCAGGCTTTAAATGGCTTGTTAACTGTCTCAAGCAACTCTCTTTTTGATGTGCTTTTATCTGGAATTAAGATGAGACTTGATGATGACTTATACTCAGTAAGTGGTATTAAAAGTAGTAGAAACACATAAAGATGAAAAAAAAAAAAACCACAGTATAGGGTGAATAGGGGGAGATGGATGGGTCGAACAAACGGTGGACTTCAGCCAGAAGAACGGGGTTCGTGTCCCATTTAAAAACAGAAGTATATGACTTTTTACACAACTTCTGTTTTTTTAAGTAACTTACATACTTTATTTTTTAAATTGTCTTTTAGAACGCCTTACCTAAAAGTATATGATTTTTAACGTAACTCACATCACCCTCATAACTACTTCCGGCATTTACGTACATTTATTTCCTGTTTAAACTGTCTTTTATAACACCTAACCAGGAAGTTCTTTGCCCTAAACCTAGGTCAGTCGTTTTGGAGCATAAATTCACAGAAACTGCAGCCTTTTTTTATAACCTATATTAGTGCTATTTTTGAAAATGCTCCACTCTGTACCAGGAGCTGGGAAACTCACAGGCAGTATAGACAAACGGTTTCTTCTGTCATTTAGGTTGGAGATGTTGTTGAAATGAAGGAACGTAGAGCACTATTATATGTACTGCATGCCATAAAATAATCCAGCATATTGGATTTTACATGATATAAAAAATCCTTTTCTTCACTTCCATTGTTTGGTTCTATATGATGTGACCGCAATAAATATTTAGTAAATACTGAGCAAAAAAGATTTCCATGCAGCTTCTGCCTTTTCTTTTATTATTTCGTCTCTTTGTTGGCAAGGTTGGCAACACTTTAAGGTTGCATGCAGCAACAATAGATGGCTCTGTAATTCACGTTATATAACAAACAGACACCCACATGAGCACAAGCTTTCAGGAGCCAACACCATGCAGCTTGGACTTAGACGGGAAAGCCACTTAACCCAAAACAGGCTGTGGGAATAACAGATAGGACTTTGTCAATCTGGGTGGTATTTGGATTTGGATTCATTCACAGATCCCTTTGTATTACTGAAGAGATATTATTAAGTTTCTTTAAGGACACATGGTATCATACTACCTCTTTCAAACTTGAACTTCACAAGCTGCATATTGAGTGTCTGGAATCTGGAGTGCCATTTCCAAACCCCTCATGCCTGCCTCTGGCTCATTCACCGGCTGGCTGCTCTGCCAAAGGTCTGCGCAGGTTCAGCTCCTAACTTGGCCAAAGGTTAGCCAATGCAGGGTGTGCATCCATGAGTGAATGGCCACAGTTTGTGCCTGGCAGCCCATGGCGGCAGATCATCAGGCTGATGTCACCTTTTCGATTTTAGCATTTCTGTCACATTTCTACCAATCCTCACTGAAAAAGTCAATAATTTCTTACCATATCAGAATTAAAAGGATGACTATATAGAGAAGAGTAAGGTGGAAATATTACATGAAAGCAAGTCTATAAAAACGGGTTACTGAAGACATTACTGAGATTACATACCTTATCTCCTTGGGCAGCTCGTTCCAAAGTCGCCCGGTCACCTTTGGATTTTAGTTTTGACCTTGGAAAAGTCAGAAGGGCGTCACCAGGATCTAAGGATTTGCATCAGCTCCTCTGGAATGAATAATTTGGAAAAATTGTTAGGAGCCAGACTTAACAAGCTTTGAAAGTGATCAGTAAAATCTTAAAATCAATCCTAAAACGAACAGGAAGTCGCTGCAAAGATGCTAAAATAAGGTCGAATTATGTAAGAATCCTTCTTATTGACCAGTTTGAGGCAAGAAAGGGATTTCTGGGAGATGTAGCAAGGAGTATGTGAATGCCTTTTACAGGTTGGAGGTTAACAATATTGGTTTGATTTGGAGATGGAGCGTAAATGGAAGAAACAGGACTTGAAAACTTTCCTGATGGGTGGGTCAAAAGTGAGGAGGTCAACCAGATGACTTTGGAAGTGACTTATGGTGTGAGGAGGATTTTCAAACCTTTCCGCTGAATGTAAAAGTGGTAAAGTTCAGAAATGGATGGGAATAGAATTATTAGCCAATTATTTTTGATGCACACAACGTTCTATTCCTGCAGAACTGTAACAGAGCACTCCTTTAAACTGTCTTTGGTGAACCTTTCTTCTGCATGACCGTGAAGCTATCTTCCCATTTTAAGGAAAGTTATAGTCATTAGTTTTATCGGACATTTCAGTCAATAAATGATTAAGGAACGCTGCTGTTTTCGAGTACAACAGCTGCTGCATTGGTCTCCGTTTCTCAAGAAGCTGATTGATGCCACTCATCCCAGCTCATTATTACAGAAGTGTATGTTGCCCCTTCCTATGCGTAAAGGGGAGATATCAAAATGCACTTAAGTGTTCCTTCGGAGAGGTAAACCCACATGAGGTATGGGACCAAAGCCGCACCTCAGTGTTTGTTTGGCTTGTTCTCTCTCTGCTATCCCTGCTTGCCTCTGAACACAGATGGAGATTCATCTGTTGCCTGTTCCCTCTTGACTCGTTTTCCTTTTCTATTCCCATCTTCTTCCCTCCCCCCCACCCTCCTCCCCTCTCTCAAGAGCCTGTCTGCCAGCAGAAGCCCTGTACCTCACCGTGCGCTTATCAGACAGTTTATCCTTTTCCTGTGGGCGCCGTCCTCCATCTGTGGCTGTGACAGCCAATCGCCACGCCGAGGGTCCATTCCAAGCCGTGATTTAGACACCCAGCCTTGCCAGCGCTGCTCTATCAACCCCCTCTTTCCCCTCTCTCATGTGAATTTTTTGCATGCAAGGTGCAAATTCTTCCATTCTGCAATTCCCTCATGCAAACAAAGTGCATGAAAACAAACCATAATTAGACCTTTCCCTTCCTTACATGCTTCACACCTTAATCGGTAGTCACAATATAAATGTCACAACATCCTGGAGCAGACAGGGGGAGTGAATATGCTGTATTAAATCCAGTGTGGTGGAATAATAGGAAGGGACTAATGAATAGGCCCTGTGTTTACATTCCTCACTGCTTAGACTCTCCCCCTTAATAGCCTGGCTGCAGTCATATCGCTCAGCACTTGCAAACATCCTCAAGAGGTATCTTCGTTAATATTTTACTCAGTAGAGATAGTAAATAACAAGCAAAGCATTTCCAGAGAACAAGAGCAAACAGAACATAGCGCGCGAGAGGAAGGAAGAGGCAGAAAGAGGGAGAGAGGACGGCTGTCTCCAGGGTGTCAGCCACAATTGCTTTCTCATTTTTAACTTGTCAAGTCGGCTTTATCTGTTTTATCACCAATGGAACTCCAAACGCACCAAAGGCTAAGGCAGCTTGACAGAGCAAATATGGCTATTACAAATTTCGATGGGGCAGCAAAAGGAGATTTGAGAAAAAATGCCTGGCGTGCATCAGCTCTTCTTCCCCGCTCCTCAAAGCAAAATACAAAATACAAAGCAGAAAATAAACAAAAGAGAAGTTCTCATCCGAGCGACACCGGTTTCTTGGAAACCGTGCTAAATGTTGTTTGTTCAGCAAGGTATGAGGGAATAAAAGGAAGTGAAAAACATCCAGCGAAAAAACCTTCAAACTGAATTTAAAGTGTCGGCTCCGTGTGACAAACAAATAGAAATAAATAAATAAAGCACAAATCGAGCCAAGGTTGAAGTGCACCTCCCATCCCAGCACAGCAGGTGAGTGAGAGATAAACATTTGTGCAAAGTCGGCCGGGTTTAGTCAAGCGGCTGCTACTCCTGGTTCATTTGCAGTTGCCAGCGATGTGTTAAATGGCCATCTGTGATGGGGTGAGAGCCCCTGTAATGACTTCCTGTCTGGGAAGGAAGACTGGCGTGCAGGGAGGGCTGAAACACACAATCCGTTTGAGAACATGAAAGGTGCAGTTGGGAGCAGGTAAACAGTGGAAGTTCATGCCTTTTTATGTGATAAACGCTCAGTTTGTGTGTAATAGATGGCATGAATTCTCAAAGTGGGCTGAAAAAAGTTCAAAAGACGGAATGCTGATGAAAGGATTTTGTCTTCTCTGTGACATTCCGCGCAAAAATATCCGTTATAGCCAGAGGTGATAGGAGATATCTACATATTCAGGTATTAGTAACTAAGAAACCACTACTTTTTACTTAACTACATTTAGCTTTTGTAACATAAAAAACAAACAATGACAATGACATTATTGTGTTAAGTTCCGTTGCTTTATTAGCAGAGTCTAATGTTTAATGAAAATAAGAAATAGCATTTGAAATAAAATCAGAATGTGTTTTGTTTGGTTCACCTTGATCAGAACACCACACACATGCCTCTCATCCAAGTCTATAATTCTTGTGAAATTATTATTATACACCACCCACATATGAGCGTGGGCGATACTGTGCACCAAAAAGCAATATACGTGTTCACACATCCAAACATATGCACCAACATCAGTGAAAAGCATGGCTGTGCTGTCCTTAAGGAGATTATGGCGTGATTGAAGTTAAGTTGTTTTATGTCTGAGCTTAGTGGGTGGCCATCTCCAAGTTTCTAATGTTTCTGCTGGATGAGACTGAAGCTACTTTGAATATTTTGAGCTGAGCATCCAAGAAAAAGAAAGTAATGTTGAGGAGACACAGTGTATTTCAAAGATGCACATTAAATGTTTGAATGGTGATCTGACGAGGTCTGGATGGGAACGTGTGGAGGAAGAATGTTTAGCCGTGATGGGAAAAGGATTTGGATTCCTGACGCAAAGCAACAGCAAGGAGTTTTTAACAAGTTTGATGCCTCTATATGACCTACATACGAATAATAATGAACAGCTAGCACCACGTATAAATCATGCCAAGAATCATTTTCTGTGAAAGGTCTAATTTATTATAATAATATTATTTTAATATTATTAAACACTTCACTAACTTCCAACACTGCCGCTTTTGTCCACAGGGGGCGCCAAATCAACACTCAATAAAAGTTCCTTTTGTTGCTTTTACTAAAAGTAGCATATATGCCCATTTCATATAAAATCATCCTATTTTTATACGTATTTTTCTTTATTTTGCAGCCCAAAACAAATTCCTTGTACAGGCATAGTTAGTGAATACAGTGTGATGATGATTCTATATAAGCAGTAAAATGAAGAGTCAAAAAAATAGGATGTGTAATATTATAACAATCATAACTATGAATTGCCATGTTAACAATATTGTGACTTTTTTATAGCCTGTATCGTTGTTGAATTTATTCTGTAACAATGCATCATATTTTAAGAACAGATCAGCTGTGTTTGATATTGTAATATGTAAAGATAAATGTATTGTAGTGGAGTACTATAACTACCTCTGAGTTGTAATGGAGTAAATATGAATGTAAGTATACCTCAAAGTGTAGTGCAGTACGGTACAGATGGGCATCACTGAGCGGTAAGAGGATTATGATGCCGGTTCTGCAGAGGAGAGTTTGCTCTTAATGATATATAATTAAATATTTTCATACAGAACCACTTGCAGTGATTGTATTCATATGTGAGATATGATAGTTACCATGAACAAACACAGCAGATGCTCGTCTCCGCTCCTATTTGTGTGTCCATTCCAGCTAACCTCTGAAATGTGGAAGGTCTCCCCTTAGAGGGCATTTGCTGCTGCATAATTGCCCGTAATCATCTTTTCACCCAGCTCGCTGTGTAATTTTATAGCTTGACAGCTCTCTACTTTTGTGTTCTACTTCCAGCACCATCAGCACTTCTGTGTTCAGGTTCTGTTGCAGTAATTTAGCTTTCACTCCAGATCTTTCACGCCTATCAGTGTGACTCATGATCTAAATTTAAATAGGATCGTCGCTGTGACTGAGAAAGATGGACAGCAAATGCATGAGACTCCATCTCCAACTGTGTTGTTTTAGACTCTGGTGTCTGTATTTGCATATACAAAGTCTGTATTTGCAAACCTATTTTATTTGTATGAGTATCACTTTGTGCCCAAAAAGAAAAGAGTGTGACTGGATTTTTCTTACCGATCACGGAAATGTCTGCGGATGTGGCCAGAATTAAATTTGATCTTTTTGCACTGATATTTAGAGCCTGACTGATATGAGATTTTTGATTGGATACTGATTTTAGAGGGGAAAAGATATTGATATGGTGGCCGATATTGTAATATTTTTTGAGCTGGAATGAAAATAAACCTCTTTTTCATGTACAAAAACAAAATAACTTTATTGAATGATGTTTAACATTATAATATTATACAGAAAATAAAGAATAAATTGGAATAAAATAAACAGATAAATAAACATAATTACTGTTCAGTTTCACTCAATTGCTGACTAAAATAATTTGATACCATTTATAAATCATGCTAAGCTACGTTTTCTGCATGATACATTGTGCAAAAATTGTTTGATAGGCCAATATATATCCACTGATATTGCACCAATATGACTATGCAAACTACTCAGAATGCTGCTTTCTTTTCCATGAATCATTCAGGCTCAAACAGCATTCACACAGCTGGTTTTACAAAAAAAAAACACAGCAAAAATGTGTTAAATGAACTCTAATGGAAGCTGGGTAATGTAGATTAAATTAACACTGATAACTGAGCATTTCGACACTCATATAACAGCATAAACATTGCCAAAATAAGGTGAGCATATCTCCACATACATCTGGCCGTGCAGCTGAGTGAGTGGGAGGAATCTGGTGCCTGCCTGGATGGAGCTTATTCCCTTGGAAAGAGGCAAAGTGAGGACAGGCGCTGGCCGCGAGCGCTTTGCACTCAGCCATGAAAACAGCATCACTGTCCCCGCTGCTCGCCTGTTTAGGAGTCTGCCACCAAATCAGACTTTGCTGATGACACATGACCCCGGGACGGGGCCCCTCAGGGCCGGTCAGCGGCTCGCCTGTCATTTTAAGACCCCTCCATCCACCATTATGCTATCCATCTCTGCTGCCTTTCACTCACACATGCACGGCTCTGAGCACAGTGAACCCAAGGCGCTCACCTGTCTGGCTCCTACTATTAGAGCAATGTTTTGGGTAATATGCTGCAATTCAGTGGGAGATGGCAGCGGGAATGTTGATGCGTTTTTTATGTGTTTTCTGATGTTGGCATTATTCAAACAGCCGATTACACAGTAACCACTGTGGCTGAAGTAAAAGCAAATGTAGTGGATTCCTCTGATGCATAGAAGTCTATGGGAAACAACTTCACCATTGTAGTACAAACTGAAGACGATAAATTCTGAGCAGTTTCACAGTGCATCGTTGTGGCAGTTAACTGTCTAATAATACATTAAGTTATGCACAAAGGCAGCTCCTGCCAGGCTGTTTGCCAAAATTTGGATTTCATTGTCTCTCTGAATGAGGAACAAAGATCCTGTTTATACTTGGAAAATGTTACTTTTGCTAGCATCAATACCTCAGCTGACACCTGTCTGAAAAAAATATTATATATGTTTATCATTGTTCGTGTATCAGATTTTTGAAATATTCCTATCTGCAAACATGCAATGCCACAGTTATTCAGCGTTATAATGACAGCTGTTGAGCAGCAGTCAATTTTAATGAAATACAAACAAAGTTAGCTTCTTATTTACATATTTTAACATTATTCTTTTAATGATTATGGTATGCAGCAGCCATACCTTACCATATGCCTCTGACACATATGCAGCTGGAGCTAAAGTATGATTGATGTGTGCTTAGGTTTAGACTTGAACCACATGGTTAAGGTGACCTCTGCACCGCGCCTCATGCTGCACAACACTGGAACTGCATTGAGCGTTTTCTCCTTAAATGCAATATAAACATTAGTTGCCACCACTGTGTTTGTGGAAGACTGTTGCATCTTTTTGGCTCCGGGCACTAAACAAACACCACTTGCTGACCAGCGCTGGATATAAATAAACAAATATAATAAAATATGAATAACAGGAATAATTGTACACAACAAAGAAAAACTTTGTCATTGTTGTGCGTTGGGATCAACCTGGGCCACCTTGAAAAGGTGATGAGCGAACACAGGAAGAAGAAATGTATTGACAGCCGTGCAGACGAGCAAAGCCCAAATACAGAAGCACCTCGTAAAAATATCAGGCTTGTAATTAATAACTTCACGCATATTTAACATCCTCTTTATTCATGAGCACCTGCTTCCAATGACCTGAGGGGCACGCAGAACCAACCTGCATTTTAAACATTTGCAGTTGAGAGACTAAAATTAGGAGCCAAACATTTTAGAGTCATCTAAAACAGCTTGACATGATTAGTTTTGACAGTGCCATTACGCTGTGATTTTATTCCCTCAGACACACATCCCGCTGAATGATGCGCACTCTTTGTCAGTGGTCAAAGACATTTTAATATGCTTAGCGTCCAAGTCACATAAATATCTGAGTCCTTGTAAAGTTCATCCACCTTAAATATCTGCCAAGTTACCACAGAGCCACAGTTTTGATGAGGTAGGTGGAACAGAGAAAGTAACACAATGACCCTAAAAAACAAACACGATTCCTTAACTTCATTTATATTCTGGAGACGAGGAAGCTTGCTCCGTGGATAAAAGTGCAGACTATGGGTTCAAACACAACTCGTGACCTTTGTTAGAAGTAATTCCTCATCTCTCTCACTCGAACGTCTTGTCTGCTTCTCTCAGCTGTGCAGGAAACAGTTTTAAAACAAAGGGGCGTATGAAAACTACACATTCTTGTGTATTCTGATTCCAACTGGACTAGTTTTCAGGATTTGATCGAGCTCACTCATTTCTCTTGACCTTTAACCACTGAACAAATTGCTTCGCTCTTCTCTAACTGAAAAACTCCTCTCAAGCAAAAATCTAAGCTCCCTCACTGGAAATATTCGCTGTTAAGAGTATAAATGGAATGTTTTATCCATGCTGAAAAACGTTTGGCACCAAAGACTCAAACAATGAAACAGAAATCCACATATTGGGGAAAAAGCAGTCCCATTGTGCAGCTTTGAAGTGCTGTTGACAGAGAGGTCTCTGATTACATTAGCATGTGAATTTTTCAAATTTGAACTTTATGCTGCAATCTTAAGGGGATAAATATGAAAAAGGTTATTTTAATGTGAAGTAGGAAGTCAAGATATTGCTCATTCTTAGTGATTGTGGCTTGATTAAAGAATAATTTGACTTTTTTGGAAACAGTCTTCAGTCAGTCAGCCTTCCTTGTTAAAAAGATTGACCCCACTGTCATGTTTGTGTGTTCAAGGGTTAGGATAGGAATATAATATGAAGCTGGAGCTAGCAGCTCATGAGCTTAGCACAAAGACTGGTAACAGGGGGAAACAGCTAGCCTGACTTTGTCCAAAGATAACAACATCCAATTACAAACATCTCTAAAGTTCACTACTACCAACAAAAACTGATCCCAAGGATTGGTACGTTTTCAAACAGGAAATTTGAAGTTTTAAGTGTCCTTTAAAAGGTTGTGGCTAACAAATTCATGCATCGTTAAAGTGGTGTTCATATGTGAAGATTATCCTGCTGAACAAAACATGTAAGCATCAGAAACGTTTGTTTGTCACATTATTTTCTGCAATGACGCAAAATCCAATGCAAAAAGTCCATAGGGGATGCTGCTTGCATCCTATGGTCATTTTGTTTGCTCTGTATTAGCTACAGAAATATCAGTTTAAGTACAGCTATATTTAGAGCATTTTCACCGGCAGTCAGACAGCCCTTTCACACTGTAAATCAAAGTTATAATGCTCTTGTCATAGCCACCAGACTCCATTGACAAAAACAGTAATTTTACCTTGCAGAAATGGAAATTTACTGCACAGGTACAAAATAACACAAAGAAACTAACCAATCAAGGCAGTGGTAGACCAACTACTCCAGAAATGACTGTCTGAAGGCAAAGTCAAGCAGTAAAAATATATATAAAAATAAATACCAATATGTATTTGAAAGGCCATCATCAGCTGGTTATACTCTTAGTACAAAGTGTAAACATGGTTTTGTCTAATAGACATTTTTCACAGCATTTTGAGTTCAGAAAAAAAGCTATTACTAATAATATTAATATTGGCTCTGTTCCATTAAGCCGGCAAACACAAGGAGCCTTGAAATGTCAACACCTAAAAAGAATGCAACCATTTTTGTTTTAATTACACCTTTGATTTCACTGCTTTGACACGTCAAATATGAAAAAGGCCTGCTTAATAATTTAGGATTTTGGATGCATCATAAATGCAAATGATTGCCTGAGGGACCATTGTTCAGATTTTCACAGAGTTTAATTTAAATTTCAGCCATTTATTTGTTGCACTTCCAAAACCCTCCCTTGTGGATTCTACAGCTCTGCTTTAAACCTTTTTAGGCACCAATGAATATTTATCAATCAAACTGAACTAAAAGCTTATTTGAATGTAATTCTGACAATCAGTGGTGTTTTCTTCCATTGTGATAACCCTGTGGGGGGCTATTAGATTACAGAAGTATGATTTATGTATATGCAGCATATTAAAGGGATCGTTTGGGGAGTAAAATAACTCACCCACAGCTCTGCTAATTTGACCCAAAGCACTGGTTACTCTGAAGAAGGGGCCAGCTATTGTAAGACACTATTTAACTTAAAGAAAATAGGCCTGTAAAGGTCATCTCTAGTACTGTGGCAGCAAGTATAGTTCTTGCAGTTCTTATCAGTGTCCTTGGTAGCTGCTCAGGTCTTTGGATTTATCATTGTAATTCTGGCTGCATGGCATCAAAATGCTCCCTTTCTTTCAGCTCTGTTTGCCCAAGCTGCAGCGACAGATGTTTGAATGTCAGTACAGATGTCTATGAGAGGAGTTTAGCTGTGTAAGACTATTCAAGTCATGTACAAACACTCAGTCACTGTGTTCAGTCACTCTCAGTCGCTTCTGGAACTCCTTGGGACTCAGTAGTGCTGGTTTTCTATCCTCACAGCTCGTTATTTACCGTTAATTACACTCACCTGGCATCCCAGGTGTAAATCAGCCTTAATAGAAGCTGAAGATGAATTCAAAACCACTAATGTAAATCTCACGTTTTACCCAGCGGGAATTAGTCATTCCACAGGAACACAATCCATCTGTGATGTCCAGGGCATTACACAAGCTATTTTAGGATGGAGTGTTGTAACTAACTTTTTTGGGACACCCTATTTCACTCACTCTGCCTCACATAGTTCTGCAGTTTGTGATTTTTGTGTTGCAGTTCAGGAGCTGATCTATACACAAACGTCTCGTCTTCAAAACAAACAGACCTGGTCAATAAAAAAGGTAAAACACTGAATAAAGTAGTTTCACCTTAAAAATCTGTGTTTCTCTGATGCTGTTCTGCAGAAAATGATGTCTCAAAGGGGCTGCCAGGAGCTAACGTTCCCTCGGCTGGTTTCTTTGATAACTTAAGACCCCTATCCCTATCCAATTAAAATATATACAACACCTATTTAAAAAAAGTTGGGACATAGTGAAACAAAAACAGACTGATTTGCAAGTCCTTTGCGACCTACATTCAACTGAATACTGTGTAAAAACCATCCGTCTAATGCTCAAACTATTTTTTATGTGTATACCTTTTGTAATTGGGGTTGTAGTTAAATCAACCGAGATCCTAAAAGCGTGTACCATAAAATGCAGCTTAAAACTGTAGAAAATGTGCCTCAAATTTTGTGCATCACGATTTTACGTAACTATATCACTTCTGGTATTTATGTACATGCTTTCAATATAATCCTTCAAGTGTGCAGTTTGGTAACTGGCCCTATTGCCTTGGTGGAGGTCTGCGCTCGCCGAGTGCTTTTCTAGTCGTTACATATATTTGCCAAAATGTCACAACTATAGTGAAGACAAAAATAGGTTAAAAACAACAGCCTTGACAACAGAAGCTGAGCTTAAACTCCACAATTCATCATAACATGAATACAGAAGTGCATCACTTCTATAATAATAAACTGACGGTTATTCTTACATTCTCTGCAGGTCACAGACAGTATTGGGAACATGGCTGATTTAGGATATGCTGAATGTAGCGCTGTCTGGGGTGAAATAGGGACTGTACTGTGCTATGCAGAGAGACAAACAAACAGGGAGGTCTTTGTAGCTGGTAGCTCTCTGATCTTAGTGCTGTAGTGAAGCATCCGAGGCACAGGGGAGCAGTAATGCATCGATTGTTTTTTTGTTTTTTATATCTTTGCAGCCATGATAATAGCATTTTAACTTCCTTGGACCTCTGCAAAGGGTTGCTTCTTGTACAGTGCCAAGATCAGTCAGCTACTGATCTACTTTACTACAAAACCCTCCTGGTTGTATTTTAGATTCTGTGGTTCTGATTTGGCAAAGGACTTCTTGGTAAAGGAAATACCATAAATCCCACTTTACCAAACATTTACTTGGAGGAGTAGTGTCAGGTGAGAACCAGGCATATCAGAAATATCTTCAAATTCAGACTTAACAAGTACGCTTAATAAAAAAAAAAGAATTTGAAATCTTTACACTGGTAATTTTGATATTAACACCATTAATTGCCTTTGATGTTGCTACATTTTTTTGTCCAAGAACAGGCCATGAAAGCTAATTTATTGTGATGGCTCAGACAAACACTGTAGTGTTAGCATTATTGTTTTTCTGTAATTAAAGATAGAGTAAGACTCTCTGTCTCTCAGGAGAAACTCCCATTATTTAGTATATGTTCACTCAGCCAAACCATTTTAATCTCCAATTTGTGGAATACAAACCAACACTATATATAACTATGAGAGTGGGTTGTTCACATTTACATATATTGAGTTGCAATATTACTATTCCCTGCTCTTTCAATACCCTAGACACAGATAATAATCCTGTTTAGTACAAACAGCAGAGCCAAAATAATACATTACGCAAAAATGTAGATATCAAAGGAGGTCACATCCCCAAAGGGCAATAATGTCACTCTAGATGTCCCTATATGCAAATTAAAGTAACATCCCAGTTAATTCCTTATTTCTGACAGAGAAATTGCACAGCAGGAAGTCTTCATGTCAGCCAACAGCTCCTCACCCTATCAGCCTCCCATTCATTATCTGGAACCCTAAATAGCATTTAAAAATGATTTAATATTCAGTCTACAGAGTGCCATGGCAACAGCTGTTTCTACAGTGGCATTAACGTTGCTTCTCCACTGAAGTCATACACATGAATCTGATGACAGCAACACTGGATGGTGGGAAACAATGCAGCGTGGGCTCCACCTAGTGGTGTGAAGTGGTAACTTCAGCAGCAGAGCTCACAGTGGACAAATGATCAATCCATTGATCGATTAATCCAATTATCTACTACAATGGCCCACCTTTATGAAGCAGCAGTGTCCAATAAAGGAGCTTTACAAACTCTACAGTCCACAAATCAGCAATCTCAGAATACGGATCCACATCCACTGCCTGTGAATCAATTGCAGACAAAAAATACCATAGATTTTGTAGATTCTGCAACACGACCCAACATGTTGCAATAGAAGGCTAACTTAATGAATTTAGGAGAAATCTACAAAATACATACCTAAATGTTTGATCTGGAGGTTATCTGTGCATGATTCTGAAAGTTACGTTATGGGAGGAAAATAGCCCACAATCCCATAAAAACCAGTGTTTCTGCCTGTAGTGTCTCGCCTCAAAAGAACTATAAGATACTATCAATACTAGGGAGCTCTAGCGGTGGTGTCAGCTCTGCACAGATAAGGATAGCTTCCTGTCTGTTGGACGACATGTAAAGAGGGTAAACATACAACACATCAACGGCTTTTTCAATATTACAAAAGTAACCTTTATTGAAATTAGGGGTCTATTTTATCAAAAGAATTCAAGTTTTTTAGGACAAACAGCAACAGTGCAAACAGGGACACAGATAGTCCTCTATGAACAAGACATACATATAAAACAGAAGTACTGTCAAAGATGGCAAAGGCCACAGCTTCAAGTAACATGGACATATAAAGACACAAACACCCTTATAAAGAAACAGGACAGGCCATTTCAACATTTCAATGGTCAATGCAAGTTATTCTGTACAAAGTTCTAAAAATATACAATCTTATTAAATCGCTGCCAACACCAGCAGAGCATTTCTCCAAAACGATGTTACGTAATGAGCATAACGTTACATCGGTCAAGGCTAGATTGTGTTGCAACAAATCACACACCACACCTTTCCTTTCAAGTTAATATAAAAATGCAATATGATTAATTCAGAGGTTTTACTGCATTTTCAATCATTTAGAGAATTTGTTACATTGTGAACCCTGCACCATGTGGCAGATTTTCAGCTGCCCGTCATCCTTTGGAAGAATACTGGAGTGGTTTTTCCAAACAAACACTACCATGTACAATGTTTTTGGCCCTGTACCACGTATAAATTATCAAGATCATCTATGAAGCACACTTTTCACCAGGGTGCAGGCAGCTGGTTAGTGTTTCTCATGTTATTTTGTGTCCATGGAGGAGTCATCGGCACATCCCATAATCCTTTGCAACTCCTGAATACAGGGCACGATTGACTGGCTGTGTAACTGAGCCATATTCAACCTGAAGAGGGAAACACAAGAGTCATCTTTTAGACAGGTTTCTCAATATCAAGCACATTCAAGGTAACAAAAACAAAGACTTTAAGACCTTTAAAACCTTAATAATCACGTTTAAGGTGTTACTGTAAATGCAATTGTGAAAGATAACAGAATTCCTTTATAAGCCACCGAAATCAGTGCATATCGTTACTGTTCATGTTAACTTTATATTTTGACAATATGTTCCATGCCAATTCCCAGATAAAAGATCAACAGAGAAAAAAAACCCAGAAGTATATTTAAATTCAAGCATATTAACAATAAAAACATCAGAATTCAAATTATGCATTTTCAAAACTTTTGAGTTTGTTCATACTCTGAATGACCTTTTTAAGTTTTCTGTGGCTGATTAACTTATTACAGACAGAATACGCTTAATTTAGCAGCTACCTCACAATTTAAGCATCCATTTTGATGTTACTTGTCTGCTAGAATAATCAAAATGACTAACAAACAGAAAACACAGTGTATGCAGAGCAGAAGTAAAACCTGGTTAAAAGAAAGTGGAACTTCTAGCAAGGGAAAAAGACCCAGCTATGTTCCTCAGGGGTGGATGTGCCAGAACTTACATAGAGCAGGCGGCAGGAAAGGACTCTAGTAGGATGCCCAAGTTGCGAAGTTGCCGCTGGTTATTTAAGTCGGAAATCAGCTGCCAAAACGTCAGCAGCCACCACGTGGTATGGTGCAAGTAAATCAGGTACATCACAGTGTGTGCTGTGACTTTTCTTTACCGACTGTGGTCAAAATGCTTAACACAGATTTAAGGTAAAATGTATGCAATCCGAGCTCAGCTGTTTTATTCAAAGTGATGTGGGCAGGGTGCTGTACACATCTTATTAATGCCTCAAAGTAAAAAGCGTAATTAGGTGACTCAGAATGTGGTTCATTTTGACCTTCCAGCTTCTGTGCATGATGGAGAAATGCAGAAATAAAGTGACATGCACTAATAATTCAAAGTACTGAGCAGAAAGTTGAGTTTCATGGTGTTCAGCAACCACATTAATAATAATTTCAGGCCTTTAATTTAACATAAAGCATAACTGATTAGAGTGCATAGAGACACTCTATGAGTGTGTGTATAGTTTTAGTTGTGTGACTGTCTCTACCTTCTGAGCAGCTCTCGTCCTCTGTTGGGCTCAGGGTGGTAGTGCTGGAGAGCAGTGAGGCTGTGAGCTGCCAAAATGCTGTAACACTGTTCTCGGAGAGTGTTATGGTTCGCCGTATCCCACTGCGGCAACTCGCTGGTGTAGCGCCACGCCATCAGTGTGTGCTCCAGCACGGCGTCCCACTCTTTGTTCCTCAGAAGAACTTGGCCCCACTCCTGACACGAAACCTGAGTGGGAGGATAAGGAGGTAACGGCTTAGGATGACACAAAGAAACACTCGGCTTACACAGCCAGGTAACATATGGAGCAGTTTTTAATATACCACTGACAAGAATTCCCTTTATGAAGACAAAAAGCTCAATAAGAAAAGAAAAACAGGGAGTGCTTTAAGCGCTGACAACTCCTTTTAAAATAAAATACATCACTTCCATGCATCCAAAAAGAGTCATAATTTGTTGAAACATGACTTTTCACTCACTTTGAAAGCCACCAGGTGAGGATAGGCCTTTCTGTAGCAGTGAGCGTCCCGGTTGGAGCCGAACCGCGAGTACAGTATGGACCTGTACACGTTTGCTTTCTTTAGATGCAGGTCTTCCTGGAGATAACACATAATATTTTAGATGACACTGTATTGTATTTAACATCTTTATTACTAAAATTCCACTTAGGACGAAGCATTTTCACAGCCAGGGTAGATACCTGCTCGACTAAGATGAAGGACCTGATGAGCTGCACCAGCTGCTGTTTGGAGAGAGGCGTGTGGTGCTCGTCCATCTTCTCACACTGCTCCTCTATCCTGCCACTCCACATCCCACCAATGGACAAATCCACTGCAAAACAAACACGATATAATGAGGAAAATAATAAACCAGAGCTACAAGGGCAGGGGCAGAGCAGCAGTCACTGGACTAGTCATGAGATGGTATGTCAAAGCTACTTCAATAGCACTTTGAAAATCATAAGATATCTATACTTGATCAGAACCAGTATTATTTTCATTGCCACATTGGTTTTCATATACAAGGAAGAAAAAAAATACAAAGATCTGAACATTATTTTTTACTTGATTGGCAGTTTCCCAAACATTTGTTTCCAAAGAATAAGGGAGTTGTAGATGACAGCACACTTAAAAAAAAGTGTTTACACTCACAAAGTTCAAGTTATCATAAAAAGTTTCCCTTTCCATTTCCTTTACTATAAATTCAACCCACACAAGTTTTGCATGTAGATTCATGAGGGTTTCACTTCAAACTTACATGAGTGCACACGCTTTGTGTTTGTGTTTCTCCCTCTTGGAAGTGGAGATGGAGCCAAACGAGCACTTAAAATTTCTAGGTAGGACCTCCTCATTCGAGCTGTGGGGGGAAAAGGTGGCCGTGTTAATATTTCTGACAATGTTATCATAACTACACACAAAATAAAGTGCGTTTTCTTAAGGCTTCCTACACTTATTCACTCAAATTCAAGTACTTTTTAAGAATTTCAAGCTTTCATTGCACCTCACAGTTGTTGCAGATTACATATTAATATACAGTACATTTTAGTCTAGCTTTGAACTGAGTTTTATCTATTTATTTGCTGTCTTAGTATAGCTTTTAATTTTGGTATATTTGTCTAATTATTTACTGTATTTTACTTTATTAGTGTAGTCAAATTATTATTGTTATTTTATCCATTTGCTTGTTTATTGTTTTCTATTGTTTTAGTTAGTATCAATTTTATTACATTATTAGTATTTATATAATTTAAACCGTACCATCACATAAAGTCTGATTAATACAGCATACGGATTATTTCAGTTTATCACATTTAATTAGATGTCATTGTGCAAGAACAACCGAAATACGTTTTGGACATCATTGTGTCTACAGAATGGTCACAAATTAAACACAACATACATTATTATTTTTACATTTTTCAAGCAGTTTTGAACACTTTATTCAGAATATAAGCACTTTGCAAAACCTTGCCACAAAGTGAAATATATTTGAGTGTTGAAAAGAATCAGGTGAGTTAGATTTTTGCTAGAGAATTGTCTTCAGTTTTTTTTATATATATTTCAAGCACCTGTAGGAACCCTGCATCGTATAAAGCAACTGTGAGATGCACTTTAATTCAAAATGCATGCTTTAAATTGATTGCTAATGATAATAGGTAACGGGCTAGCCCGCTTGTTTACCCTGTCGGCGCGCTCTTGTGATAACATTAGCATGATAGCATGAAGTGGCGCGACCTGCACAAAGACCACAAGTTACAGCTCTTTTCTCAGCCTAAAATAAAAGCTGTCACATTTCGACACTTACCTGCAATTTTGGGCTGCGGAGCAGGTATTTCCACCAGTGCACGGCGTGGCTGGCACACAGCTGCCATTGTGTCCAGGCGAAAATGTGAAAATGTGGAGCTAACTACCTGCTAGTAGCCAGAGACGCTACTATTAGCTGAACTTTAAACCCCACGGGGTGCCCGACACTAACTTTTCTGCAGTAATTAGTTGTCTTCAGCTGGTGAACACGGCAGCACCTTCAAATAAGTCGACAACGAGCTCGCTTTTACCCCAATACAAAGACAAACTTCCCCTTAATTTAACTATATAGTGCAAAACCCTGCTCTTGTAGAAGCCTGCTGAGGGGGAGACTGGCAACTTTTGTCTGCTCCACCGCCAATACAATGCTGCTGATGAGGCGCGCGACACGAGTTGCCGCGCGGGCGTGGTTTACGGCATGCGACGACCTGATTGGTCGACGTCACGGCGTAAGAGGTTGGTTCTGCAGTATATAAGCCACAGCTGTCTCCCTCTGGAGGCGGAAAAGGTGCACTGATGGTCACTGTCTTCAAAAAATATTCAGCATGTCTTCTCTGTCAAAAAGGTTTTCATGCTGTGTACGTTATACCCCCATATGCCAGTGATGGATGAAATATTCAGATCCCTTACTTAAGTAAAAGTACAAATTCCTATAAAGCTGTGTTTATGATTGCATATGTGTATATTTAAGTATATATGTATTTCTGTAAAGATAGAAGTGGTAGCATAATTATATAAACCAATGTGCAATTTCTGAAACATTGCTCCTGCCCAAGTATTGTTTTGGTTTATGTTACCTTACTACTTTATTTCAATGTTGATGTTTATTTGAATGTATCTATTAACTTGTGTT
Organism: Serranus cabrilla; assembly: GCA_903364295.1. Lineage (NCBI taxonomy): Eukaryota > Metazoa > Chordata > Actinopteri > Perciformes > Serranidae > Serranus > Serranus cabrilla. Next base: position 1,652,596 of record CAFUXE010000014.1, on the reverse strand, counting down.
TTATTCTCTTGTCCCATCTGCCTTTTTTTTTTTTTTATAGATAATTCGTTGAATTTACTCCACTACATGTAAAAGTCAAAACTTACTTTAGAAAAAGTAAAAAGTATCAGCATCTGTATGTACTTAAAGTAGCAACAGTAGCAGGTGTGTCAACCTGACCCAACCATAAAATATTATGGTGATGCTCTGTGACCCTATTTTCACTTGAGAGTCAACCTCACAAAATTCCGATAGATCAAAGTGTAATGACCTTTATTTGATCCCAAATGTATTTAAATGTATATGTGTATTTTATTCTAATTTGAAGTAATGCTCAGAACACATCTTTAAGCTTTTTATAGTGAATAATTCAAACCAAGAGACACACGGTGAGAGACACAAACAATATCTGTAAAATGTTTTTAATAGGTTGGTGGACTATTGAAAAAAAAACAGGGATTTCCTCTCAAGAGACATAACTGCATCTTGATACATTGTGTGAAATAATAAATCATTCAAGCACAGAACTTTTCCCAAAAGAGATGATAATAAAACACATAAACGTAAAAATTATTAGATACAATTAACACAGTGGTCAATCGGACATATTTTGTGATAAATTAAAATATTTTCTAAATCCTTATTGTTAACATATTAATACAGTTAATATATTTATCTTTTTTGGGGGGTATAATTTACTGTTTATTATCTCTATCTAAAAATAATCTATGTGGTAAATTATGAAGCAGTGCTAAATGCAGTGCAATTTTGGTGTCCCTGTATTTTCAACATTTCAAACAAATGTTCCCCTCTTCTTGCAAAAAAAAGAAAAAAAACTGCATTGTAAGGGCTGAAATCAGTTCACTTTTCACTTTCACTCAGAAATTTAACCTAATGTTAGGTTAAATTGTGTGAATAGAATCATAGCAACAATATCCTCACTGGACTGACAGTGACACGTATTTACTTACATAAGTAAATTTAAAATATCTGTAGTAAAACTGCACTTAATGAACTGATTGAACTGAAAGTGAATTCACTCCAGCCTTGTACAATATTAGAGCAAATTAAGCTGAATACTCAATGGCTTCTTGAAACTGCTACGGCAAATAATATAATTATATTGTATTTATGTACATTATATACATTTCTTTTAAATAAGTTACATAATGCACAGGTAAAAGGGTATCTATTCGGTACACATTATCTTACAAAGGTCTGTGACTTGGCTTTGTAAATATACATTACAGTATTGTCATCAGAAAAGCAAGTGCAGTCAGATAGGACTGCCTTTCAGCATCATACTCATTTTGTTTTTTAGTTAAAGATTTGTGTAACTTTAACATGAACTGCAACAAGTCTTATTGATTTTGATATGGAGACTGTCCAGACCTTATGTGAAAAATATATGACTTTAACAAGATGCTTAAAGACAGACTTCTACTGACTGCGTAGGCCACACTATGAAGCATAAAGAGTAGCCTCTACTTGCTAAGCAGCGTTTTAAGGGAGCGGGTGAGTGCGTTAGCAATGGCCGACATGGTACTGGAGTGGCGGACCAGGGCTTTCACGCTGTGCTCCCCTGGTGCTCCGACGGTGGCAGCCTCAGCCGCTTTGAGCAAACAGATGTAGTTCATAACGACCTCGTCGACCTTGGCCACAACCTCTCTCTGCTGGTGTGAGGATGAGGGTCCGAGCCCTCGAACCAGACACATGCAAGCTTCACAGAGACAGCACAGAACCTGGAAGCTACAGGTTACCGCTAGCAGCATCTCCTCGGGGGTACCGTGGGCCTGCGCCATCCTCCGGCACGCCCGTCCTAATTCTTTTGACTCGACAGAGAGGAGCTGCTTGTACTGGGAGACATCCTGGAGAGGCATCTGGGCTCCACGGTCGCAGCGACCTACACTGGATCGCACCAGTGCTATGAGCTCGCTGGCGTCACGGCGGACATCGATGAAGCCGGAGGGGAAGCCGTACATGCGGTCCTTGAGTGCGTTGATTCGGGCAAGACGGTCACTAAAGCTCATGTTATTGAGGACCTCCCCATATAGCTGCTCCCCAGCCACATCCACTGCCGAGCCACAGGGCAATATGGCTGCGGCATCCATATCGCCCCCACCACGGCTTCTCCTGGGCCTCTCCCACTCAATCTCATCCTCTTCTCCTTCACTCTTACGTTTAAAGAAACAGTAGCTAAAAGGCCCGTTGCATCTCCAGGGACTGGTGTCCAGTTTTTGAGAGCCTTTCATGTGTTTAGCATCCTTCTGCAGTGGAAATGCCACAGACGCCCTTCTGCTGTCTATCCGATTGCCTGTAGACCAGCACGTGGTGTGGGAAGATACAGAGCCTTGGGAGTAGCTCTTGGAGAGCCGCTTCCTCGTTGGCCTCCGCTGGACTTTGGTCTCACCTTGCTGGGGCACAGATGGTGACAAGGGCTGCTGGCTCCGGCTTCGACTGGGCTTATCGAACAGAACCTCCACGCTGCCAGAACTGGCGGTCACGTTGCTGGAGCTGCGCTTGAGCTCCCGGCCCCGTTGCAGGCTATTGCAGAAGGGATCTGTCTGTGGTAGGGTCGGGGTGACAGCATGAATGTGGTTCTGCCGGGACTGGAGGGGATGGAGGGTATCCTGCGTGCATCCTGAGTTGCTGGAGCTAGCGTTGGCTTGCATGGGAATAGACAAAGGAGGTGGTGGGGGAGGCGGTGGAGGAGGTGGAGATTGGGGGTTTGGAGTTGGGGATGTAATGCAAGCCCTAGAGCCTGTAGATGTCTGCCTGACAAAAGCTGAAGGGTGGTCCCCCCTTCCTAGTGAGATGGTGTTGAGGTCTGCTCGCTGACCACTTACACTGGGGGCAGCAGAGAAACAAAGAGAATCATTAGGACGAGACTGAGGAGACTGACGGACTGCATGCTTTGCCCTCGGGTCTGATCTGAACCAGTCCTCAGTGCTGCTACTAGGTTGGCTTCTTGACCGCGGTGGGGGACGGTTAGCGGTACCCCCACTCCAGCCCTCTCTCTTACACAGTGACAGGAAGTGCTCTGGGTCCATACCACTCCGCTCTAGTTCACTTTCCAGGCCAGAAAAGGAGCTTCTCCTCTCAGCGGTCGCTGGCCTGAAATCTAGACTGTCGTTCAGTCCCTGAGCATGCATGTCAGGACTTCTCTTGAGTTTGGCAGGAAGTGTGGCAGAATGGTATGACTGCAGATTTTTATTTGCCATCTGCATGGCGTTCACATTAGGGGCCACTGAATTAGGGCTGAGGAATGGGGATGATATGGAGGAAGGCATACATGGGCAGCGACCAATGGTGTTCCCCCTATTCTTAACCATTTCGACCAGCTGAGGGTTACTAGTGATAAAGCGCCTGGTGTCCTTTTTTACTGCCCCTCCCATGCCTGCACTGTGCAGCTTCCCTCCCTGATGCATCTGGCTGACTGTTAGATAGTTAATCAGTTGTCTGTAGGCCTCACTGCCTTCCTTCTGGTTCAGCCCTTTAAAACAGGCCTGTTGTTTAGCATGCAGATCATTGTGGGGCCTCTTGCTCCCAGTACCTGTGGTCTCTTTATGCTTTGACGGTGTGGCCGAGGAGGGGCGGCCCGGTTCAGCCCCTGCAGCTGGAGGGTGAATGTTGGGCAGCATTTTCCGAAGCAGGGCAGGGTCCGCATGAGGGTGGAGGTCTTTTCCCTGAGTGCTCTGGTTTGGGATGCCGCGAGGGATTCCAGGTTTGCTTTCTTCATAGTTTAGCACCCTGAGTAATGAGGAGGAGGAACTAGAAAGAGGGTGCCTTTGCAAATGGTGGTGTTTGGATTCAACCGCACTGGGGCCGAGCGGCGAGTCAGTTGGGGTGGCACAGGCACTACTGTTCGTGCTGCCGCCAGCATCCAGTGATGAGCACAGAGAGCCCTGTAATGAACTGTGGGCCTCTCCTTGCAAATTTGAAATCCTTTTCGCGAGATGGTACTCGCACAACCGTGCAACACTCTGTTGTCTAGAAATTGGCGGGTGGTCATTTTGTATGTCCGATCCTTGCTCGGACCCGCCTGATCTGTTTTTTTTGGATGGGGACAGCAACGATGCTACCACTAGATGTTCATCTTGCTCAACAGCTGCAGCTCCGTTATCTGGACCGCAGTCCCCCGAGTTGTCTAACAGGCGTTCAGAGGTAGTGGAGGGAGGGCGAGGGATTCTGTGATGGTCACGGGGAAGGCTGTTCATTGCAACGCCCTCAGCTGCAGAATTTTCTGCTAAAAAAGAATTCTGTCTTCTGTCACTCTCCCCTCGCTCGCAAAATGAAGTGCGCTGGTCCATTTCTAGATGACCACGGCTCCCAACACTCTCCCCTCGGTGCCCCTCCCTTGTGCTGAAGGTGTTATACTTCCCACTGGAGTCTGCAGACTTTTTGTGATGCTTGCCTCCGGGCGTGGTGGAACTTGGGCGCTGAAGAGTGGATGAGATGTTAGTCTGGGGCCTCACCGCTAAGCTGTCAGGCCCGGATGCCG
>CAFUXE010000014.1:1571605-1648057 GCA_903364295.1 Serranus cabrilla | reverse complement strand
GGCCTCACCGCCAAGCTGTCAGGCCCAGATGCCGTGTCCAATAGGGGGCTCCGTCTGGGAGGAACAGCTGGGGGCTGAAGGTGCCGCGTGGGACTACGGGGTTTCTTCTGAATCGTTCCTACTGTGCTGGGTGAGACAGGGAATTCTGTTTTCTCCTCAAGTAAAGGCTGGTAGCCTTCCCTCGTGGCCACCAGAAGACGCATGTGGCTCTCGTTGAGCCTATGAGTAGCAGCCAGTTCAGAGATTTCAGTCATCTCTGAGGAGTTGGTCTCGTTCCCAGAATCTGAGGACGACTCTGGGCTGAAGCCTCGAGACGTGTAAACACCTGGAGGATAAGAGATACAAAGTTAAATATTGGGATTAAACCTATTTATTTGCAATGAATAAAAATGCACATTATGCAAACAGTTTCTGTTCTGGTGCAATGGATTTTTGGAGTTTGCTAACTAACAAGGGTCAGAGAATTCAAGCTAAATGGAAGACAGCAAATGCATTAATGATGAAAAAATGGTTACAACCCAATAAAGCAAAATATTTCTCTGATAAAAGAACATTTATAGTGGTCTATGATATCCAATGAGAGTGACTGAAGATCATAGATTTGGGGTGAGCCATAATGATTTCCCAAACAAAGACATAAATGATGGTGATCAAACATTACTGCATTAGTATTCCACAGACCTGGGTTGTTGCTGTTGGGTGGTGGAGGTGGAGGCCTCTGTTCAGACACAGACAGAGCCTCCAGCGCCTGCAGAGTATTCATGACTGCATTGTCCAGCCTCCTCTCCCCTCCCCTGCTCCCTTCCCCCTCCCCGTGCGTAGGAACCGCATCAATTAACGACACCGGGATATCATCATTGTCACGTGTGCTTAGCGGCCTTCCTTCGGGAGCCACCTCCTCATCCGAACTGTCCCGAAATCCTGGTGGCGGAGCTGCAATCGCGAGGTTGAGCGTCTGCAGCAGCGTGTCATCTTCATCGTCGTCGACACCGTCGTCTCCCTCGGGAGGAGGCAGCGACGTCAGGTCGATGATGTCGTCAGTAGAACCAGGAATCTTGAGGAAGGAGGCTTTTCCAGCTGCCGTGGCTAACCCTCCTCCTTGGTTTCCGCAGTTTTCAGCTTCTCCTCCTCTGTCGTCTCCCACCGGTGTCCCCCCTGTTGAGTCTTCTTCACAGGACGCATCATCGTCATCCTCTGCGTCGTCTGTTGTGTCTCTGTAAAACAGATCCCTTAGCAGCGGCTCCTCGCCACCTTCCTCGGTTATAATGTTACTATAGACGTGCGTCAGACCACTGAACTGAAACGGCACCCTGTCCTGTGGGCGAAAGTCTGTATTGTTGTGCAAGTAGGGTGGTCTGTGCTCGGGCACCTCAGGGCTTTCTAACAGTCTTTCATAGCCTAAGTTCTTCGGCTTGTTCAAGGGCGGGTCGCCCCCGAAAATAAATGACACTTTGGCGCTCCGTGGGGACTCTTGAGGTTTGTGTCTTGTAGAAGGGGGAAGTGGAGGGGGCAGTGGACTTCTCCGTGTCCCAAGGTCTCTCTCAGGGTTTTGGGGTTCATGGAAGTAAGGAGAGATGCTGTTTTCTCTCTGCCCATTGTCTGAATACTCAGAGTCCCTGTTGTAGACCTCTCCCTGGCTGTGTGACGGCTCCTCGTTGTCCCCCAAAGATGTGCTGTACGGCCACTCCAGGACACGATCCTGACCTGCAGACAGCAGCAACACAGACTCTTATTATTTTATGTGTTTCATATTTTATGTCGAGTACATTTCAAAGTGGCTGCCGCCTCTTTGCTAGGTTTTTGAGTGCTCCATTTCAAGACTTTTGAGGTTTTATGCTGCACCGTAAAGCATCAAATTTTAAGCTCTGAGGGTTTTTCTTCTCAACTTGTTTTAATAGCTTATATGGAGTGTTCTTCCAGGACTAAGACCTTTCCATACATTTTCCATAATATTAGCAAGAACAGTTTCTCACACAAATGCAAATAATTGCAAATAATAGATGGTTTCATTATTTAGTAATCATTAACAAATACTTAATAAAGTGCAAAAATGTATTTATGTGTGCAACAATAGACTGTTAAATAACATAAATTAAAGCTTTTCTAATAATTAATAGGCATTATTCATTATTATTTGCAAACAGGAAAATATATATGAGCAAAGAATAAATAATCAGTTTTCTGTTTATTAATGATGGTTATTATAATAATGACTGTTAGCTTTGAACTGTGAGTGACTTTCAGAAATTGCATTTATGTAAAATGATTAACAAATCCACTTTATACAGCTTATAATAACTTACTGGTGTCATCCCCCCCTGTGCTGTTGTAGTGAGGCATGCTGAAGATAGATCTCCTTGCGTCCACTAGGAGGCGGTAGTAGCCTGCTGTTAGACAGGCCAGGTTCATTGCATCACTGGACTCCATGATCAGTGTGATGGGCTGTGGGGAAAATAAGGGTGGAAGGCGGGAAGGGAGGAAGAAAGAAAGAGAGAAAGGAGATGCTGTCATTCATGTGGAGTGGAATATTGTTTAATATTACTTCTGTTTCAGACAGAGTTGCTCTCACCCTGACGTCCAGAACATGCAGCTCCAGTCGGACGTTGGTCTCGTCCTCAGTGAGGATCTCGATGCGGTTGACGTGGCTGAAGTCGGCCAACAGGGCCACTAGGTTGGTCCGGGTGTTGATGACATGACTGATGCCGTAACGTGGGCCCACTAACAGCATCACATCCGTCTGCTTCTCCCCTTGCTGCAGAAAGAAGTGCCGTTAAAACGACGTTCTCCAAAAACACTTTGACATTGAAGGAGATGCTGTTCTGAACCAAGTTGTTTTTAAAGTTTTGAAACTCCTCTCCAGAACTAATGGCCTTACCAACAGTATTGATTTGAACTCCCTCCCTCCGTAGAGTCTGAGTTCGCTGAGGTACCTCAGGTAATGCACCTTGGCCTGCAAAGCAGTCAGCTGCACAGAGAGAAGTCAAATACATTAGCAAGCATCCACAACTAAATCACTTCTACCAGAACAGATGCATTTGTCTTATAACGGCAGGGTGTAAAGTACTCCTGAGCCATTTTGATCTGGACCACTGATTTTCCATTACATCCCATCACGTCATTTAAATCTGATCAGAATCCGAAGCGCCGCTCCACTGCAGTACCTTTTATGGCGTGCTTGTGTGGATGTGTGCCTCTCGAGCCACTTAGGGTCAATGGGATTTTCAAAATTCAAACTTCAAAGTACCAAAGTGTAGATATACCGTATCTATAACCTGACACATTTTATGTATTTACACTCATTCTTTATATACCTTTTGTACTCATCAGAATAAAATGCTACACTTTAACCACTGTGCATTCTCCTGAAGTTGCTCCAAAACTTAAAGGGACAGTTGCCTCTTACCTATAGTATTATTTATCAATCTATTTGGTTGTGATGCTCTTTTTTTTTTTGACAAACTCACCCTTGTTGTGGGCAGTTTCCTGTAAAAGCTATTTTATTTCAAACCAACCTAGAGCAGCATCGCCAACACTCCAAAAGAATCTAGATTGCTAATAAGCACTACATGTCAGAGGAAAATTGTTTTTTTGGGTGTGAACTGTCTCTTTAAGAACACCATCAATCTGAAAACAAAAGGCTAATGGCATGTCTGACCTTGCCAGACATCTCCATTAAAAATAATTTTGTTTTTATGGAATTCTTGCTCAGTCTTAACCACCGCCGTTCTACAAAACTGATTGAGCAGCCTCATTTGGTGAGTGATAACTTCAAGGCCTTAATAAGAAAGCTAATTTTGTGTGTCAGTGTTTTGAATTGCGTGTCAGCTCGTTGGTGTTGCCTGGCTGGATTTCTCCCTAATGAACAGGGTGAATATCAACTGTCGCTGTGAATGCAAATGACCGACCAGCACGTCACACGGCTCCACTTTGGAGGGAAGAGATCCCGCTGGTAAAGATGTTAAACACACATTTGTGGACTTCAGGTGGGTTTAATGTGCATTCCTTCATCCACTACATGAAGCTGTGTGAGGTAGATTAAGTTGGGCACGGAGCAATGCTAATTAGCCTGCTGATGAGTGATGTTGCGTTAAGCTCCAGTGAATGCTTCATGGCTCTGAGACTGCATACCTTGTAAATCATTTTCAGAATAAATACATAATTTCTGTCACTCTTCTAAACAAGTTAATTCTTCAACAGTTATCAACCTTGGTTTAACTTCCAAACAGTCATCATATAATGTAAATATATAACTTATGTACGGAAGCCCTGAGAGCTAAATAAGACCAAGAAAGTCTTAGAAATTATTTTATATTCTATGTTTAGGACTTAAGAACAGCTGACAAAAAAAATCTTTCGTATTTATTTTTTTATTTACCTTTTTCTTTGGTCAGAATGATTTTTGAAGCATTTAATTTCTGGTACAGGTCAGCCTCGTGTGGCGAAAATTAGTATTACAACAATAAGCACAAAATAAAAAAAGACAAATTCACTTGGCCAAACCTTTTCCAAACTGTTTCAGAGATTAAAAAAAATATTGAAAAAGAATTTAGAAAAATAATCCATGCAAAATCTTTTTTCACCAATTTTTAAGTCCTAAACACATGAGAGAAAACAATTCAGACTGAGAAAATTGCTCCCAAGATTTTTTCTCTCACTTGCCCTTGAGCGCTTCCGTAAATATGGGTTGATAACGGATGTGTTGGGTTTTTTTTCTCATCACTTTCTTCCTCCCTGCCCTGTCTGTGACACTAAGCCCTGAGCGCATTCATCACCACTGAAGATGTGGCTCTTTAAAAATGGGTCAAAAATATATAGTGTCATCCTTTTTTAGAAAAAGGCTAAGTAATTTCCGAAAACAGCTGGGGGCCGTAGTTCTTAGAAGTAAGGAGTAATAACATCCAGCAAGGATTAATATATTTGGTGCTCTTTTGAGTATTTATGGCAAGTGTTTGTGTTTTCTCTGGGACTTAAATGACACAACAGAGATTCAACAGTTAAAAGAGTTTCAGAAAGATCTCAAAAGTGAATCTGAAGTTTGATCAGCGGCCCCTGACCGCGACATGTGTGTGTGAATATGAATATCTTATTATGCACACAGTTTGACAATTCATTTTGCTTGTTATTCACATTAGCATTCAAGGTCTGGCTCCACAAAAGGTCTTAGGTTGACAAGGGTGAGAACCTCCACAAGGTTGAGCATGGCAGCGATGCTATTTTAAGATATTGCATCAGACAACAGAGAGACAGAGTGCTTGTGCGCATGCGTGTGTGTCAGAAGTTTATTAACAAGGGCAAAGAAAGACAAAGAGTGCTGCTTACTTTTTTCCCTGGAGGCACAAGGTTCTGGTTGGTTTTTAGGATGTGTGTCAGAGCCTTCTTGATGTTTTTCTCCTTCATGCTGGACAGCACCATGGGAGGCAGGAACAGCGGCAGACCCCACTCCTTTCTGTTCGGAGGAGATTGATTTCAGTATAAAGTCACTTTCGGGAAAAAATGACTTCCACCAGACCTCGGTTAAATACTTGCAGTGAAAGCCTAGAAATTGGATTCAGTTTAGTCTGACACGAGCTGTCAGTTACAGAACACAACATTTAGTTGACTTTCAGGAGGGAAGCTTTCTGTAGAAAGTCTTTTCTGAATAAGACCGTGTTTGCTGTTCATGTTAACATCTTGGTCAAATACTGTTTTTAAATGAGCTATGTGAATAATCTTGATTTAATTTTGATTTGATACTGAAGTTGATGTGCTGAAATATTTACATGACAAAAGGAAAGTTCTAGACCACATGTGAAATGTGTTGGTGTAATTTTCAGAAAATCCTTGTTATTAATGACATAATATACATGAGATTGAACACGATTGACTGGCTTCATACTGATTTTATGGTCATGTATTAATATCTTTCAATCTATGATACTATGATATCTAGTTTGTTGTTTGAAAACTACTTTATTAGCTAATATAACGAAGCAACCCACAACAGAGCTATGTGTATGCTACGGCATGTGTAGCTAACTAACCATAGCTTAACTCAGCTCAACCCTGTTTATCATGATACATAAGTTAGTTTTCTGTAGAGTCATTCACACAATGTTTACAGGCTGTTATAGCTGAGACAGTGGGGAAGGTGTCAGTGTTTAAGTTATAATCCATGCACTAATTGGTTATGCAAAGCCAAATAAACAATTGGCTAGTGTCACAAATGATCTTAAACGTGTTATCACTTGTTAATGCAACCAAATCTGTTTTTAAATTAAAATGCTTTTAGCACAGGACTGAGTGCTTGGATGCTGGATGCTTGTTGACATTTCTTTAGACGATGTGATTTAATTTTGCAAAAAGGAAACTATGTTTTGCAGAAGATGTCTCCTACAAACTCATCAAAAAAACTTTTAGAAGAAAACCCCAAACTGTCTAAGTCAGCGTATTACTTATTAATGACGGAGGAGCTGCAGGCTGTACAACAGTTTAACATTACAGATCATGTTGCTGGTGTCAAAAACAGACACACCCAGAATGTCATTTACACACAAACTTACTGGATGTATTTCAGGGAGACCTTCTGGCTCTGTCTGGTTGTCATTGTGAGGATGTACATCTGCAGAGCAGCCAATCGCAGCGCGGCATCGTACTTCAGTTCCGGACCGAACCGTTCCAAAACCACATCGTTACAACTCTGTGGCAAGACAGGAAGTTATATAAGAATACCAAAGTCAAGTTAATGGGCTTTAAAAGTGCATTTCATCTCTCTGTCGAACACTTGGAGCAGCAGTGCATCCCTGCTGAGCTGAAATAAGTTGTTCTCAACCTTTGTGGGTTGAGCTTCCTTCAAAGGGATGCAGTTTCCAGTCCCTGATGAAGGACTCGGAAGCACAAAATGGTGAACTCTGACAAGAAAAGATGATTAGCTTTTCTTCTCTCAGGCTACTTCACTTGACTAATTATCAAAGGAATCCTATGGGGAAGCAATTTGTTATTTTAGAGACAAGTAGTTTATACAGGAGTGGGTTTATTGGAGGACTTTATTTGCATAGGAGGATAAAGTCTTGACAGGAATACCTCAAATTGTTCAAATCATACAGTATTTTCGATTGTATACCTTGCATCTGAGCAAAACATGTACAGAATCAATTTCAAGACATCGCTCACCTGTACATAGAGGTATTCAAATGCTACAGCGTCTCTCCGGAGCAGCTCCACAGGGTCCCTGGGCACGAAGCTGATCCGAAAGAAACACTTCATCTTGTCACAGCCGGGCCTCTGGGTCACCTGGGAGCGGCAGAGGAAGGAGACAGGAAGGGAGAAAAAGACAGGAGGGAAAGGAATAAAGAGATAGATGGAGGGTCATAGGTGGGCAGAAGCATTAAGACACGAACAGATGAAGAAATCAGCAAGAATCAGTATAATAAACATTAAGTCTCTGCACATTAATAAAGCATCATGTTATATAAACTGATGGCAGTTTTTTAATGTAAAATGTGTTAATCTGAAATTGAAAGAGTTGAGTAAAGTTCCTCAAAAGTTTTACTTTCACATAGTTTTTCAGTTAATGTCCTTACTTACATTTCACTGCAGTTGCTGAACTAGCTGCAGCATTAATATCAGAGCTCTATGAGTGTTAGTCAAACCACTTTACAACCTAAATACATGGTTGTGTAATTCAGCAGCAGTAACTCTGAGAAAACGACTTGCTTGCGGTGGCTGTCTGTGCATTGGATTCTATTTCTTATTCAAGACAAAACCACAAGACCAGCTTCGTCTTTTAAAAATGGATTACATTTTATAAATTATTTAATGTGCAAGTGTAGAGAGGGCGAGGGAGTTTATTTTCTATTTCAAGGACGACAGCCTTCGACAGTACACCTGCCACCAAGATTGACACTCAGCTGTATTACTGTATGTTTTATCAAGCGTGTCAGGGACTCTTAAACTGCCATTGTGTGCTCCACGTGCAGAACTTCATCTCAACAGTGTGGTATGAATACTAAAATTATCCTCCTGTGATCCCGCAACCTCATTAGAATGTAGCGGGCACTGTGAGAGAGAGTGTGTGTGCTGTTTGTGCATTTCTGTGTGTGTGTAGGATGGTAGGTGTAATGTGAGCTGTCGCCCCTGCTGTGCCAGTGCTGATAAATGACACTGGGTCAATGCTGCTTGAATACTGAGCAGGAGCGTGTGTGTGTGTGTGTGTGTGTGTGTGTGTGTGTGTGTGTAGGGGCTTTAAAGAAGGCGAAATAAAGTAAACGAAGAGGAAACATCTCCAACCTGAGTAAGCATCTCCTCTTCATGCAGGAGAAGCAGTTTGCTTCCAGAGCCTTCCGTCCTGTGCTCCAACACCAGGGAGAAGTGCTCGATGCATTTGATTGACAATTTCTCTTGCAGCGTCAGGATCACATCCTAAAGTAAACAAACATTAATAATTAATGAGGAAATTCCTGCAGAAATTTTGACTTTGTGCTGAAAAACAGCCTTGTCCCGACTTTCCTGTTCAGCCACAGTTACTTCTCATGCTTTTATTCTGCTAAACTGTGAGAATATGACTAATTTGCATGGCATTTATTTTGAAAAACAGCCTTGTCCTTGTTTTCCTGTGTAGCCGCAGTTACCTCTCAGGCTTTTATTCTACTAAACTATCATAAATAGTTACTCTGCAGCCTGGTCCATGTGCTCTGCAGCTTTGTAAGAGCAGGTGATGACACTTAAAGTAATTAGAAGCAAAAACTATTTCAAATGTTCAAAACAATCTGATTCTAAATCTGATGTTTTGAAGTGTTACTTATTGTGTCATTTATCCAGCATGAATACACTGTATAGTGTACAGAGAACTGAATAAGTGGGGAAATGTATTCATAATACATAAAAGCACTATGCATGCAAAGTTATAGTATGCAGATTCTGTGCTTGACATTTGCATTCTTTGTGCACTAACAAAAAGAGAAACCTCGAAAAGTTCTTTACCTTTAGAAACCTGAAAAGCTGGATTTGAAAAGAGTGTGGGTGGAGTGAAAAAAAACACTCTGACTTTGGACATGTCGTCCTTTCAGATGATAATTTCTCAGGAGTAAGACATGCCGGGGACAACAAGGTCAAAATATGAGTGTAAGTGAGGCGTTTTACTACACAAACTTTATGCTTTTTATAGCTTGGAGAGAATAAATGTTGCCTTTTTCTGGTATACCTGCCACTTGATTTGTTTATTTAAAAATATTTAACTTTTTTAGAATTCTGTATCATTACCATGATAATTAAACTGTCAATATTAAGGTAGGTTTGGTCAGCAATCGCACTGCTACTAATACTTGAAGTAAAGCACAATGTTTAAATTGTTTCATAATTACTTTTAGCAAACTATTTAATGAGTAAATCCATTACTCTAAGCTATATTCATCTGTTTATCCATTAGTTAAATTGAGCTTATTTTAGCCTACCATTTCATCAGCTTATGCAATAATTTAAGATAAATTTAAATTTAAACTTTTAAATTGGACTTTGCTTTATATTTATTTTTTTGTTTTTGTTGACCAGTTTTCATAATTAGTGTTCATGCATTCTTACATAACTGAAACATGCAGTGGGGGTTATATTCTTTTAATCAAATCATAATTTCTATTTTTTCAAAAAACACACGCTACCCTCTGGGGTAGAAGTGCCCCAGGCTGGGAATCACTGCTTTAGGGAATTGAACAGTATGAGCATAATTATGCTGATAGTCCATATTTAATATAAACATTGAACACAGGTCATTTTTAACCCTACTATTTTAGAGTGACCTACATATATTTTGTTAATCAATATTAAACTAAAAGCTTTGTGAAGGTAACATTACATTATTGGCAGTGAAGCTGAAAAAACGCCATGACTCAGCTCTTTACGCGCTGGGAGCCACAGTGGATCAAAACTGAATCTACAAGTCAAAAAAATTTAAATATGCTCTTTGCCACCTCGCCTGAATAAATTAGCTGCTCAAACAAATGGAACTCAAACAGTGATTGAATATCATGGTCTGTGTGTGTGCGTGCACCAAGACACACTAATTTGCACTCTAAATGAATTTCTCCCTTTGTAATTATAGATGCTGCAGAGACTGCTAATTCTGCCAAGTGTGCCTTTAGGGGTGGAGCACACACACAAACACACACACACACATACCTTTATAGAAGTACTGCTGTCGAAGCGAAAAGACTTTGTCTGCCCGTTCTCAAGGTAGACCTTCAGGACATTTGGCATGAACAGAAGAGAGTTGTCCTTCACCGGGTTCTGCAGAGGAGGAATATGATGAGTGTTTCCATCCTGTGCATCTAAAGTCCCTTTAACAATACAGGTGAGGTTTAAAGGACTCATAAAAGTGTCATGTCATTTTTGTGATTGTTTGATCTATCTGGCACTCATGCAACCTTCTGTCTTATGTAGTAAACACCTACTTATATAGTTCATACATCAGTGTGTGTGTGTGTGTGTGTGTACATGTTTGAGTGTGTGTGTGCGGTAGAACTGACTGGAACCTGGCCGTTTATAATGACCTCCTCTGCAAAGCGCACTTTGACCGGATTGGACTTGAGCATGGCTTTTTTGGCTGCACTGATGAACGCTGATTTAGGGGACTAAGAGGCAAGCGTCCAAAAAGAGAGAGAGAGTGAGAGAGAGAGAGAAAGAGAGAGAGAGAGAGAGAGCAAGAGAGAGAGCGAGGAGGGGAAGAGGAAGGAAGAGACAGACAGATGGAGGGAGAGAGATAAAAAGAAGCATAAACACATGCACAAAGTAAATAGGGGTTTTTCAACATATTTGGTATACATTAACATTGGAAAAATCAATCAAATGTAAACACAATAACCTCCAGTTTCCTGAAATTGGGAAAGTGAAAACATATTTTGCAATTCTGGTGCAACTCAAACTACAAGGAGCTGGATGGATTTAGTAGCAGCAATACATAATCTAATCACCTTTAAAAGAAAAAGCATGCTGTTTTTACATCCTGTCCTTTTTGCCAACAAATTCCATAACAAGGCCACAAGAAAAATGATAATAATATGTTTCAAATGATTGAATCCACAATGAGTTAATAGTGCATATGCTGGGGACTACATTAAGCCAATGGTTGACAGACATCTTGTTCTTTAGGGAGTATAGGGCACCACAGGAATGAGTTGTTAAACCAGGAAGTAAGTTAGCATGAGAGCACCCTGGGGTCTATCCTCTTAAACGCGCTGAGGATATTGAATGGTCAGTGGTTAACACAAGCTTAAGAGATATTCGTGTTCTGTTGTACCACATAAAAGACATCAGTAAATACCTCCAGTTGTGATTTTTGAGGTTTTTACATGCATTAACATCAGTGTGTTTACCACAGAGCTTAATTTCTGCCATGATCCAGTGCAAAGATTCCCATAGGCAAATTCTCAATAGACCCCATGGAGAACATAACTTACATGCAGGCAGACAAAAGTAAGTCATGCAATTTGCTTGCTATTGGCCAATCTAAAAAGTCAGCATAGCACTGGTTCCCTTGACACAAAGCCACATTATTTTTCCTTTGCCTTTGGATTATTACAGTAAACAAGCTCTGGGGGAAACAAAAGTTTATGATACAAGATCATTCTGACAATTTAAATCACCACAGGTTAAATGGACTAAAAACTACACCTATAAATGTGTTAAAATCTCTTCATCTGTGTTAACCAATGACTGACCATCGCTGACTTTCAGACTAGGGAACGCTGACTCACTGTACATTCACAAGGTTGTTCTTGCTCTCACTGAACTACTAAATGTTTGTAGTAGCTCTGGCCATTTTCCAACAGCTGCTATAAAGGAAACGCAGGTAGCATACATTAATAAATCACTATGTGATTAGTCAGTATGACTGCAAGCTGCATATACAGCATCATTTCTCAGAACCACAACATAAACACTTGTGTTTTTATATTGGGTCCTTATTCGCTGAAGTCCATTTTAAACTGCTAATACACATAAATTCTCCTTCTCATTTGTAAATTAATTCTCTACTTGATTAAGCCAAAAATGTAGGTCATTTCTAATAAATATATTAAATAACAACTTTATACAATTAGTAATTTTCTGCCAGGATCACATTTTGCCTTTTATTGGCATTGCTTTTCTCTGTAATCACTTTTTCATGCTCTAATAGTCTGAATTAGGATGCACACGATCAGTCCAAGTTGTGGACGATTGCAGGTTCTGGCTACATAGATTTTATTTTTTAGAAAGATCTTTTCATGGGATTGGTTGACAACAAGGAAAATAAAGAATATCACCAAATTTATCCTTGAAATGCAGGAAGAAGAGAGTGGAGAGAAAATTGCAGGTACAAGCCACAAATCCTCCCCAAATATGATGGCAAGGGCAGACAAAGACATTTACTGGGAATGTCTTTTTCAAGAGAAGTTATTAAAATTTTGAGAAATGCCAGAAACATCCCTGGCATGAAAAAAATCATCACAACAATGTGCTCATTTCTGACGTTATAAAGGTAAAAAATATTAGCTATTTTTTATAATAATATGATGTATTTACAGCAACAATTATGAAGCACTCTTTTCCTAGATGCAATTTCAGGATATCTTATATACATCTGGTATGTCCAGTCCTTGTGGGGCATTTTAAGAGCTGATTTACTCACAGGATACGGTTGGACAACAGTCAACATGATGGATTCTTTGCAGCTCCTGAAGTGAGAAGACAGCAAATCACAGAGTCAACAAAATCATTAGGAAACAACAATCGCAGCGAACAACAATGGCAGATAAGCCAGAAGAACTTCATTTGCTTGGCTGCGATGAAATGAGCCGCCGCTGGCAATCAGCATTTACAAGTAGACGCAGTTAAAACCTGAAGCACACACACATACTGTACACTCATTATTTTCCCATTTAAAAAAACATGAGACGTGTTTCTGGTAAATGAAAACATGGTTTCAGTCGTGGGAAACTGAGTGCATCAAAAGAGCAAAAGCGTTGGAAATTTATTTGCACTTCATTATAATTTGCAGTTTTGTAAAATTACAGATGATGAGAATGACTTTGTTTCACTGTGACTTGGTCTTAACCTGCCATCTAAAATGTTTCATACTGGTTTACATCTTTATATTGTAATAATAAGACACTTGATGTTCAGAAGGAAACTTATGGAAGGTTTAAAAGGTCAGTTCATCCAAGTTATTCATACTATATGTGCAGATAATGCAATCAAAAATCATTATTATTATCATTATTTTTTTATCATAGTCTTTTGAATATGTCAGTGATAAGCAGCATCATTGATTTTAATGCATTATTAGTTTTTGTGTATAGGGTCAGATTTTTTCCATTCAGAATAAAAATGTCCACTTCCAAAACCTGCTTTTAAATATAACAGACTGATATTAAATCTTCAATCCTAAATTGAATGCTTGGTAGATTTGATCAGGACTAGTTTGTTTAACCCCAGTCAAAGAGGTTTATTGCCTTAACTGTTTCCTGTGAACTTTATATTACGTTTATTTTGAAAAAACACTTTGCATGTAGTGTCAGAATCACAAACCGAGCGCCGGAACAAAGCAATGGATGAGAATGCATCGTAAGAAACTCCAAAGATGGCGACAGCAATCATTCATAGTGGTAGTCCACAAAGCAGTGGGTGACATTGTGGCGGCTATGTCAACATCTTTGATACAGTCTATAATCAGGATGAATAAAACCCACACTGGCATTTAAATTAAAGTTATCAATAACCTTCAGGACAAGGTTTCAGCAGGGGATTTTTGTATTTCCTTATAAAACCCACCACCTGATAACCGGAGCTGAACTGCTCCAGCTCTAATTCTGACTGATCACTGTGTCACCCAGGTTTTTGTATTTACCTTACAAGGTCGATAACTCGTTCTCTAGGAGCCGAGCTGACGGGTTCATCGTTGATCATGATGATCTCATCGCCTGGCAACAGCTTCCCCTCTGATGGACCGCCTACATGCACACAAACACATGCAAACAAGCCATAGTTGATCAAACAGCACATTTCAGTCTGTCACCCAGAGATTATCGAGGAATGAATGAATGGACTTTAAACATGCTTGTATATTAATGTGTCATTTGGGTCTATCTATCTCCTGACGAACGCAATAAATGGGAGAATTGATAAACTGCTGCGTCTCCAAGACATATATTCCTTTCTTCGGCCAAAACTCTAAATAGAATATTCATTAGTTCAATTGTCTGCTTGGAATTCAGCACTGATTGATTATTGAGATGCCTAATCACTGTGTGTGTGCAGCCACTGGGGCTGACGGCTGATAGGAGGCTGTAAGCACCGGTTTGGAAATCAGCCAATCAAGCTAACAAAAAAAAACATTAATTTGTATTTATTTTCTGTCTTGCATGGGGTCAATAATTCTTGCTTGTGCAATCTGGAGACACCAACAGTCTGCATGGTCTAATCACAACAGCAACTGTTTGTACTGATTCTGCAAACACTAAGGAGGAACTAATGAAACCGCTTGAGTAATCTTTAAACAAGCAAACTCGAGGAATTCTGGACTACACCAGCTTAGCTGGAGGTATCACCGTTTGTTCTGTTACAGTTATTTTCTCAGTTTCTCATGTTTCCGTGCAGGCATTGAATACAGCTCTTCTAGCTGTCAATCATCTGGCATCCACAGGACTGAATTAACCTTTGAATGAGGAATATTCCCTCATGTTATTTTAAGAACTCTTTAAACTGGATCTATGTTTATCTTGGAAAATTATATGCAGTTAAAGGCCCATATAATCATGGGCTCATGGTCAACTTGAACGCAGTCAACATAATCTTCGAAATGTGCATCCAAATACATAGATGGAAACATGACTACTGTTAAAGCCAGAATAACACAACACCTACCTGGAGTGACAGAGCGGACCACCACTGGTTTCTCACTGCCTGCCACAAAGCCGAAGCCCAGCACTGGGTCCCTCCTCATCTCCACCAGGCGAGGGGCGGGTGGGACCCCATCCAGGTGAACCTCCTCCAGGGAGCTGCTCTGGGACACTTGGCTGCAACACACAGGAGAGGAGGAACATGGTGACCAAAATGTGGTAAAATAAATAAAGGGGACAAGGACATCATGCATTGGCTTTGACTTCACAAACAGTTTGCTGACGCAGAGTGACGTAAAATGACTCAGCAAATAGTTTCACTTCAAGAAGACGTAGCTGGGCGCAGGATTAATAACTGTTTCTGGGATCAAACCTGCCCCGTTTGTTAAAGAAGTGTCTCTTACAGAATATGATAGAGTGCACATTAAAATCCAATAATTCCATTGATTCCAACACTAAAAATTAGTTTATGGTCTGAAAGAAACATTAAACACAGCATGAATGATTTGAGCCATCCGATCAGCTGCTAATAAGTCTAAGCCTTGGCTCAGGTTTGGTCATTAGCACAACATTTTATCCTTAAGAGCCACTCATAAAAGAGAGCACAGGTCCTGCATTCATAAAATGCCCCAATTCTGCAATCAGGAAGCAATTTGCCTGTCTGCAGACTATTCCAAATAAAAGTGTACTGCTAATGTAATTAGGTGTAATTATTCAGTATTAATGTGCAAAGGTCAAAAAGTTCTGTTCTCTTCTAACTGTTTGCTTTTATGATGCTTGCCACGAAAGTAAGAACATTTCCATTTGAGCAAAAGTGATTACACTGCCTTTTGCTCTTTTGAAGCTACTTTTTTTTTATAAGGATGTCCTGGTCAAGTTTTTTGCCTACGATCCAAGTTATTTAATACTGAATATCAGCCGATACCAAGTCCTCATGGCCTTCTTCCATTTCTCTACATTATACAGCTGCAGTGCACACTTCAAGTACATTAAAGTTATTAAAATCAACGTTGTGGTGTGGTGAGTGATTTTTCCTGCAGCTGTGGCAAAGTCAGGGCCTGAAAAGTGAAGCCAATGGGAGCCCCCCTTACCTAACCTCTAACTTCTAATAGCCAGCAGGGGGTGACACCACAAGTAAAAAAAAAAAAAGTCAGATTGTATAGAAGTCTATGAGAAAATTACCCTACTTTACACTTGATATTTCTGTAAATTACGGTCCCATTATGAGTAAAATACACTATAAAGCTTTCACAGTGTGGTTTTCAGTTCACAAAGATTGGTACATTTTGGTCACTAAAAAAATATTTCAAAGGATAATGTCTCAGTGGCTAGATCCACTTCTTTAAAACAGCCCAGGATTTCACCCTGAATATGCTCACCAATGAAGAATGAATGAATCTTGGAACCCAAGTGATTCATTGTTGGAAACATAACCATTGACTAAAAACAAGTGAAATGGCAAATACCATAGGGCAGGTAACAGATAATAATTATATGATAATCATGATTGTTCTCATATGAAACTGAAGTCATTTATTCCAGCAGGTGTCAAATTGTTGAGTAATGTAATCTAGAAAGAAGGCTTTGCTCTTTCTTAGAGACTGACGCTAAACCATGGTGGCAATATCCTGATTAAGCGAGAACCATTTGTGGCTATTCGGGGGCCCCCAACTCTGAATTCCGCTTTAATGTAGGTTAATATTGGTGAAATGTCACATCGTCCTTTTCTTTCCCTTATTGCAAATCACTCAAGATGAGAGCCCCACTAAAATGTAAATGTACCATATTAAATTAAACCGCTGAACCTCAGACGTCTGTTTCGACCGGGACTCTGAGAATGCAGAGTGCCTGTTAATTAAGAGGGGATATATGCTTTCAGTGGGGTTAACTCATTCTCCCTCTGTCTCTTGTTCCACCTCCCTCTCTCTTTCACATCTTAAAAAGCTCCCTTGGCAGCCATTGCTTCCTCTCTGCACATTAAGTCCAGTACGGCTGTCCATTGTTACTTGGCCAACATCCATCCCATCTCTGTCGACTGTCCATATAGCGGGGAATATAAATGTCCTGTCACACCCGCCCTAACCTTCACATACGTTTGAACTAACTAATTCCTCTCTTTTTACCTACCTTTATATATACTTGCAGGTTTGCCTAAGTGTGATCCAAACATCTGGGAGATTTTCAGACCTTTTTCCCCCTCTTGCGCTTTCTCATTCCCGTTATTGCATTGATCTGTATTGTACATACGGTGCAGAAATCTCAAACTAAATCTGTCTGTAATGAAGCGTGTTCCAATCTGTGATGTGGGCTCATCTTCCCTGTCAGGGTCAGTGGGGTTTAATCCCAGAGCTAGGATGTCAGGGGGTCAGGGGAAAGCTGAATACATAAGGTCAGATCCTGGTTTTGCTGCTATTCATGAAAGAGGAGGAGAAGCATGCATGTGGTTTAAATTATAGCAGCCTGATAGTGACAAATAGCTGAAAAACAATGCTGTGAATAAAATCACATTTCATGTTAAAGTCCATTATCACAAGCCAATTCAAAGGACTCCAATAGAAACGACCATGAGTCAAAAAACATGTACAGGACAAAGAGTAGTACGTTACTGTTACATAACAAGCTTAACAGACCTGGCTAACCTAGTATGAGCCACCTGGCACTGCAAACTTTCACTGTGCATATGAGAAGGGCAGGGTTATATGATGATTTATACTGTGGAGCTATGGTTTTTGGCCATCTTTTTCTATTTTTGTTGTATTTTTAATAGCATCATTCAGGCGTAAACATTTTTCACGCACTGGTCAATTTTAAGATTTTGGGCTATTTTTCTTTCATAACATGTCTTCTTCCAGAATAGTGGAAAGAAAACATCCAAAACAAATATTTAGGTGTATATTTTGCTGTATTTTGTAGATTTCTTCTAAATTCACAAAAAGTTGGCGTAAGGTTTCAGCACGTAGTGCCGTGAACGTAGTCTAAACCTCGTCATCACAGCATGGTTAGAAAGCTCCCACTCTCCTGCACAATATTCTGTTTTTTACATGTTCTGTATTGTTGTTGCTGTGAAATTAGATTCAATGTTTTGTCTTCAAACAGTCATTTCCATAAAGAATGTATAAAACCCTTTAAAGGCCATTTTCTCAAAATGAGTTTCTCTCATAAATCTCAACTTCAACTCCACTTACAGACACCAAACTGACCAGTTTTATTCCTAACTATATTCTGTCAATAGTACTTGGACTACAGGCAGAAATCAGAACCTTTCCAATTCAGAAATATTACCCTACAGATTCTGCATTCATATGTTTATCTGCTTATAGATATTAAATTGGATGGTTTATATTTTGACTCTAAAGAGGCTGAATACACTTACTGAAAGACACTTTGGATTAGAAATAAATAAATCTATTTAATGTAATATAAAAATACACTCCTGTCTGGTATTTTATGTTTCTCAGTTGAATTTCTAAAAAAAAAAGGACAATATCTTAATATATGAATATTTACATTTACAGTTGATATTTTATCCATACTGGATATTTTTGTTAAGTATGAGTATGAGCATCCATAAAGGCAACATTATGTGCTGCAATGCATGATCATGAAAGGTGAGGTTAGGGAGTTATCTGTCCAATATATTCAAATCAACTATTCACTTTACTCACTCTTTCTTTTTCTTTCTCCCAGAAATCCAATTGTGATACTCAATCTGTGTCACCTCTAAAGCCAACAGCTTTTCTCTGGGAACATAACCAGAGCAGCCTCCCTGGCCATATTTGACTCCCCCATCACGAAGAGAGGAGGGGAGAATTTAATGGGGGAGTGGCAAAGAGGAGGAAAGGGGCAGAAGAGGGGAGAGATAAAAGTAAGAAAAAGGAAATGAAAGCAGGGGAGAAAATGGAAAAAAATAACAGAAGATAGCAGGAGAAGTATTGAAATTAATCTTAGCGTGCCCTGTATTGAACGTGGTACTTTATCAGTGCTATATTTGTCCAATGAAGCCCAGAAAACCAGTTTTGGGAAAGCACAGAGAAGGGAAGGGAATTGATGTCAAGGGGTCAAAGCTGAGAGGAGGACAGAAGGGAAGCAAAGGTTGGGGAGCAAAAGGAGGAGACATGTGGAGGCCATGTCAGGGTAAAGAGAAGAGAATATAAAGAAAATAGATAAAGACAGGAAATATGAGGGAGGATGAAAAGATGTATCAGCAGGAGCAGAAGTGCAAAACAAGAAGAGAACATGTGGCGAACAGAGCAAAAAAAGAAGAGGAAAGGTAATTGGTTGGAAAATGAGAGTATGAGTAGAGAAGGAAACCAACAAAAGAAATCATCAGTTAATTCACAGTGTTTTACCGCCGCATGAAGCAAATTATGCATCAAAACATCATGTCAGTGCGAGTTAATTGGATCACAGCTTATCAGAATCAGCCACGTCTGTCGAACACAGAGCCTGTTCCACAGTGTTTACATGTCGCCGGATTCATTGTGCAGAACGCTCTGTATGCCAAGCCCCCGATGCCAGTCCAACTTCAGGACTTGTTTACCTTGCTCAAAGTTTCTTTCTGCATAACAAATTTGCACAGACAACAGGGAATGCATGCAAAATGACCTGAACAATGGCTACTTTTTGTGCATGCTGGGAGTAAGGGGCAGCTGGAACAATACACACAATGCTGGCTCCTAAAATGCTGGTATTTTCAGAAATAAACTGGAGTGTTTCTGTACATACGTGGTGAGGCAGTCCCGCGCCTCCCTGGTGCTGTTCATGCTGTCCCAGCTGTATGGAGGTCCCTGCAGTCCACCCCAGGAGCCTGGGCCAGGGGGCGGCCAGCCCGACATTTTGTTCTTATGGCTGAAACATAAAGGAAAGAAAAGTCAGAATCTGATCATCAGTTATCCTGTTTTTGTCAGTGTGGTGTTGAAGATAATTAAAGGCACATCAATTAATGTGCATGAAGATGGATGACATGACAGCTCCCTAGAAGTGATGCAAAAACATCTCAATTGCTCTCTAGCAGCGGGCCACAGAATAAGTTATAAATACTGCCCCTCCATGTTAGTGGATGAGCATAAACACTCAAAATAAAATGTTATCTGTCCTTTTAGCTTCCTCTGAAGTTTTACTTACTTGATTGTACAAAACAGGGTGTACCGTCATAATTGACATTGTAACTGACTCACGATTGGTCTGGCGCGTGTTTTGCCGGGAACTCAATACCTCTGATTACGCCCCCCATGCAAGATGGCAGTGATTGTATGGGAATATTTTGGCTTCAGTGTTGCACAGGTATATGGGGATGACATACATGAAACTTTTACTGTTAATATTTTTTGCTGTTTGTCATAATGCCTGTTAGACACCAAGCTAACATTGTTATTAACTGCTGCTGAAAAGAGACAAGGCAATTCAACTTGCGAACCTTCTTCGTCGTTTTACGTTGCTGTATACGCCGTGCTCTGCACAAGTATGATAACAACAACAGCGAACTACATTGTCTCTTTACAAATGTTGCTCCTGGCTTTGCAGACATGTACAACACATTTGTGCTGCTCATCTTGAATGCTATTGACAGCAATTACATTCTTATTAACAGTGAAAGTAAGATGTTGACATTAGCCTTTGCTGTAAGCTAACGCTAACCCTAGCCTGCTAAGGCACCAGCTTCACACCAGCCCTTGAACTGCCTTGCCGGAAAAGGGGTTATAGTGTCTTTAAAGTGAAAGATTCAGTCTTAGATTAAATATCGAGCATCATTTCAAAGCAGTGAAGATAAACTTCCTACGTAGTGTCACTTTTGTTTCAGAGATATAGAAAAACAAGGAGCAGTATCTTTAATCATAGCAGAAGGATCCTGGTCAGAAGATCACATAAAAGTATTTCACACAACCTGCAAGTCGTCACTTCTAAGAAAACAAGCAGCATTTTAACAAAACTACCGGTTTCAATGTTTAATAGCTCGGACAGATCTTCAGTCTGATTGGAATGCTTTTATGCAGGGAGACGATCCACAGAGAACAGAACTCATACATAAACATCACAGCACATGTATCTAATTATTTCAAGAGTTAAATAATTCAAGAAAAGAATCAAAGGTGAATTCAGAAATGCTTCCCCCCCTCCTCTCCGGATAAAAACACTCAGAGATCGCTCTCAGCCCAATTAGTGTGACCTCTTGTCTCTCTTTGCGTGGCGAGCGGTGTGAGATGGCACTGCTTAGTGCAATCGACCACGGTCAAATAACGGCTCATCGGGTCCGTAGATTGACGATCGATTGCCACATGTGCGAGCAAGCGCTGAGGTAGTTGCTGTGCAAAGTTGTACGTGTGCGGCGAGGGAAAGCGCTGATGTGACAGCTGATTGGGCTATCACAGATTACAGAAACATGTTATTGAGGGTTTGAGGAGAATGTAGAGAGACAGAGGAAGTCTCATGTGTTACCTCAGTGCAAAATCCTGTAATGAGAATTGAATCGGTCTGAATCAACTGTGCTGAGTCAAGTCTCACATGCTACAGGGACTAATCCTGCACAGATCATAAAAGTCTCCAGAGAAATAATCACAATAAAAGATAATCAATTCAGAGAAATGCCTTTAAATTCAAGCATCTATGCACTTCATTTTAATATTTGATTTATTTCAGAGAGCGCTTCCTCCCATAGCCATAAACCAGGAGGACGTGTCCTGGCCTGATGCATAGCTGCAGTAACAATAAATAGATTCATATCCCTCCAAGATTCAGACTGATATTCTGCTGTTCTCCACTGACATCAGAAAGACATCAGAGGGAGACAGCTCTGGGGCCATTCAAAGCAAAGGCCCCAATTGATTCTGCAGTCAATACAAGTGAAAAAAAAATGCATACTAGATGAGGACGTCATCACCGTAAGAATCCAGCTGATCGATTCCCATATTGTGCTGCTGATGGGTTGAATGCATCAGTCAGTCATGTCATTGCTTGCAGAGTGAAAAAGAAAATTGTCCTCAGGTTAAAACAAGCTCCACTGGAGTACAGCGAGGCTGCTGGTGAAAGTTTCACACCCTCTTAGTCATCCTGCTCATCAGCTGTCATGGAGAAGAAAAAATCAAGCAAAGCATCCATACTTCCATTAAGTGCAAAAGACAACAAAACTAAAAAGAAGATCCATTTCAGCACTAAAGGGCTTTTGGGTTTAGCTCCTCTCGATTCTGTTGCCATGCACAGATTCCAGTCAGACGCTTGTGCTTCTGCTGATCTTCAGTCATCCGAAAGAAAAACAGATCCACCGCCACTTCAGAATCCCAATCAGAGGCTCTTGTGCTCAAAACATACAGAGGCCGCGGCGTTAACGGCTGTGCAGATCTCCACTGTGTAGCCAGACATTCATCTGTGTTTGTCATTGTGCTGCTGCCGAGAGCAGCTTTGGTCCAAACTGAACTAAACTGCCGTGGCCTCGCCTCCTTTATCCCTTAATCCCTCTCATCACAGAGAAAACAAATCCATGCTGTGTGTGTGTGACGGAGTATTTGTGTGTGTATGGAGAGAAAATGAGAGGGAGAGAGAGTGCATCCGTGCATGTATATGTGAGTGTGTGTGTGGAGTAAGAGGCTTTTCGGAGAGCAGCGACGTGTGTGGAAACATCGCTCCATCTCGGAGCTGGAGCCACACAGCAGGAGAGGAAACTTACTCTGAAAGTTCATCTGGATGCCATTAATATTTCACTCTTCTCTATCCGGAAAAAATAAGTCTTTTTTATGTCAGAATGGGACGGAAAAGGGCAAATGGTTCTTCCAGAAAGGCAAAAATGATACTTGAGTTATCAGCCAATCAAAATGACCATCTCTCGCAGCACAAAAATACACTTTAATGCCCTATTTAAATGAAATAAGGTATTTTAGGATGGATCCCCCCTTAGTCTCCAAGCTGCTCTCTTAGCATCACTTTTTACTGCTCCTGAATGTAGAATGTGGGGATTTACATGTGGATTCAAGCTCAAGCACTCTCAAACTGCACTGATCGAGAGCACAGAATCAGATAACTGTGTTTACCATTCAAGACAGTGACAGTCACACTAATTTTACAGCTGCGCTTTTAAAGGGAAACCCGACAAGTCGCAGCTGAAGTTGCATCATCCGTCCTTTATCTGGCTTCTTTTGGTTTTGGAGTATTTTTCTGCAAAGTGCAAAAGGTGACTGACTAAAGTATCTCTCTGCAGAAAAGTACAAACCTCGACAGATCACAACACACAAGAAATGTAACTCCTGCATACACAACATGAAAGTTGTCTCCTCGATGAACTGTGCAGAAGAGTTTTTGTCCAAGTGATGAAGCACAAACTTGCCGTCTTGACATTTCTGCAATTCTTTTTTACTTTAACATACCAGAAATCTTTGTATACATTTAAAAGAAGCAGCAGGGTGCTTCCTTCTTCTTAGGGTTGCCTCTGCTGAAAAGGCCACTGTATTGACTTCAAAACGACTTTTTTCTTTCAAACCCGATCAATACATGTTCCTATCTTTACCTCTGGAGATCAATTTCCCTCTGACATGAACACTGCCGCTCAAAAGAAACCACATAACACAAACTCAATCAATGTTTCTTTCTTTGACAAAAATATACTGACAAGAACCATTGTTCAGTGAAACGATGGGACCACAGTTGCTATTTATTCAGCTTTTTTAAACTGTAGTGGCATAAGGGACGTTAAAGCAGATCAGGATGACACCTATTGATGTAAGGAACATATAAAAGCCTAATTTTAAAACTGATTTTGACAGGTTATTAGTTTATAAAGAGATGTGCCAAGCCTGTCCTGCTGCCTGTTTTTAAGCAAACCACGGGGCAGCATATTTTGTTCCAGTTCAGCGTCTTTGACTAAATTAGAATCCTCATGTATCTGTAAAAACCTTCCCTGCCTAATTGATTTGTCAAAGCTCTTCCTTTAAAAACTGCCTTTTCAAATATTGATCCTCTCTTCATTAAAAGACACTAAAGGAGTTCAAAACAAGTGCATTTTTTGCATTGGCATGATTAAATACAAAGTCAATGGAAGTACAGGTAACATGAAGCACAAATGTGCTTTAAGTTTGCTCCAAACACACCTTTAGAGCAAAGATAGGATCACATGACCATGCCTAACCTCTACAGATATTGTGTTTGTGGAAGAGTTGAACCATCGTGTCAACTTTCCACCCAAATGTATTCCAGCACATCACAATAAATCCTTATTTAGCAACATAGATAGTGGTTACTGGAGTTAGTCAGGTTGTTTTTGCTGCATCATATGTCAGACCTCCCTATCACAGAAAGCAGATGAGCCAGCTGGCACAGACCTCCCTGCTCAGCCACCACATGCTCCAGTCAGCAAGAACGCACAGCCCCAAACACTGAGCACTGGGTGCATCTCAACAAATGTTTCCTTTCTCGAATACTGCAGCTCTGATTATCACTGTCCACCAAGTAATCCATCACAGGGTTCAGCCCAGGTAATATCCATAGTACCACACACACACAAGCCGTATATGGAATAGTCGATCAGAGTAGATTTTAATCCCCTTTCCTCGTATTACATTTCATCAGTAAATATGATTATTGCTATGGCTTATGGCTTTTATAGAGAATTCTGCAACTGAAGAACCATCAGATATCAGTGGTTAATGCTCTCGAATGAATGTCCTGGAACTGTAACATGCAGTAAAGGGCATTGTTTCGGCAAACTAGCCAGCTTTGGCCGCTATCAGCTAGGTGTACTGTGCAGACACACGCAGCAACAGTTTCTGGGTCATTGCCCATTTAGTGCATGCAGAATCTGTAAGAAACCAAACCATCTGTAGGTTTCCATTTGTAGTGCGAGCAGCATTGGCCAATCACATTTGAGCAGGCTTAGTTTTGCATGTCTGTGCGGAAATGCACTCTCAGAACTCTTGGCTATCACCTGACAACAAATGAGCTTTTCTAAAAAACCAACAAGATCTCCAACCTAAACAACAGAATAGACCATTCAATACCACCCATAACAGCACATATGAGCCTTTCACAGCTAGTGGAACAGCAGAGTGCTCTAAAAATAGCACACGTCATTATACATACAAGTATGGTTTTGGTTGTAAAATGGCAGAAGTTTCAGTGCATTTATGCTACAAAGCCACTGATCTAGATTTAGGGCAAAAAACTTCCTGTTTAGGAATTACAAAAAACAGTTTAAAAGGTAAATAAATGTACATAAATGCTGTAAATAAAGTAGTTATGAGGGTGACATGAGCCACAGAAGTTACGTAAAAAGTTGACTTTCATTTTCACAAGGGACACAAACCTGGGTGAAAGTCTGTTCGACCCATCCACCTCCCCTCCCTCTGCCCCGAGTGTGACATCCACCATTTAAACTCTGCGTCCCATTAATCACTACTACAACGTCAACAAGATGGTGGTGGAGGACAGTCTAAAATGTAAATATATTGTTTTATGCTGCCTGTACAAAAGCCCTATATTGTCCTTTTTTAAAGGAGACCAGTCTATTAAAAACATTATGTGCATTATATGAAGGGAAAGAAACCCAACAGATGTCCTCTCTCAACTCTAACCCCGGCATATGGAAGAGGAAGTCTTGGCATGGTTATCCAAATATGTACCGGCTACACCGGAACTCCAGACGTATTGACCCTTAGAGGGGAAATAATCATCAGAACCAATGTCGCCATTGGGCGCCAATGTTATAGGCAGTCTAATGGAAATGAGCTGCCCAATTGTTTGGCCAGGCTCTGTCCTTTTTGTTTGACCTGATATGTGACTAACTCTAGTCTGAACTCGACCCTGCCCAACATTAGTCAGCCTCTGTCTGACTGACTTTTTAAATAAAGTCAGTAGCAGAAAGAGATCTGAGTCACTGGGGCATTTCTTGGTTGATCTTCATTAGCACACATTTCCAATTCAGAGTTTGAATTGTAATTTAAACAAGAGCGTTTCAAAGATCCAGCCTCAGGATTTAGGCCATTTAAAGGGCCGTTTCTGCCAATGGCCCGGGCTGCATATTACTGCTGGGAGTGAAAATAATTTAGTTTGACCTTCCTTTTTGAATAGAGACCACACACACATACACAATGTCTCGTAAAAGAAACCCTCAAGAGCTTTATCAAGACTGACTGAATTTGCACAAAAAGCAAAGAGCTTTTCCGAGATGCTTTAGCCTACATTATGACAATGCTCACTGCAGCCAGTAGCAGAAAACCCACCTCCCCCTGCCAATTCTCACCGCTTTACACTCTACAGAACAACTAGGGTAATTTAAGCTACAACTTTTTTTCCATCTTGGTAAAAGAGCTGAGGATCACTCTCAGCATACAAGGACATGAAGGTAAAGTGGGCGGGGAAAAGTGAAATATACATAGAAGATGCACGTCAGGGTTTGAGGCACTCATTTCAACGTGTTAGCTCAGTTTCTCCTTTATACACTCATATAATGACTTAAGTGCTTTGGGACCTGAGATGAGATGCGATGAGACAACTTCCTTCTTGCTCTGATTTCACACTTCTGATCACGCAAATCTCAGAAAATACAAAAAAAAAAACTCTTATAAAACTTTGCAATTAGCCTGAAGTAGCTTTGTGCATATTTCAAGGATCTTCTCAGCAGGACGCTCCATCAAAAAACACTCACTTCTGGTTTGAAAGAAAAAGAAAAGAGGGGAAAGGAGGATGTATAGAGGCTGTTTTTCTTTGCTTGTGGTTTGAAGATACCATAAAACACATAATACATGGTGTAGCTGACTGCAACTCCATAAACACTATGAGATAACAGTTTGCAGGTTAATTGCATGTCACACTGTGCAATGATAAAATGTCAGCGGCAATCTGTGTCAGACAGGCGATTTAAAACAAGGCGTGTTAGATTGCGTGATGAATGACTGGTGAATCATAGCGCTGGGATGCAAAGGAGAAACATTCAAGCAGAGATGCCATTAACTCATGTCATTCATCTGTCTCATGATTTAAATGCAGCAAAAGAAGAAGCACTGGCTACAGCACAGCCTATGCTTCATCTAACTAATAATACATGCCCAGCCTGGACTCCTAAAAAATACGTTCATATACAAGAACACTTGATTGATCATTTCGTTTTGAGTGAAATTTATTTCTCCCGGTGTTTTTATTTTAAACACCGGGAGAGTTTTTGTTTTTGTGTTTTTTCAGCTTTGCTAACACAGAAAATGAAATAGGAAAATGATGATAAAATTATTTTGATATGAAATATAAAAATATAATAATAATAATATAAGTTTTTCACCATATTTCATAAAAAAATGCAAAACAATTATGGTTCAGTTTTGAACTCTTGTGTGACAAAATGCACCATTCATCTTAAACATCACTATAAATCATAATGGACATATTTTAGTACTTTCTGACATGAATTAAAGATTAATTTGATATGATAAGAAATAATCCTTAGTTGCAGGCCTATATCACGTGATTTATAAATGCATGTAATGTGGCACAGTTAAACAGCTACATCCAACGCTAAATTAACAGAATCTGTGCTGTTGTCAGTAGGATTGTCCACTTTGCCATTGATCTGTCACTAGAAATGTCCTAATTTGCTCGCTAATGGAGCGTCTTTCCACTTCGTCTACCTCATTATGCTCATTAATGTTCCAACTTTACACACTCATAGCTCCTAGCAAGACAACTCCATGACCTTCTTCCCATCCAATCCTCATCCTCTTTCCATTAGTTGGCTTTTTTCACTCGCTCTTACTCACTCTCTGTGACTTTGCGCAGTTCATAAATGAAACATTGGTGCTCGTTGTTAAAAGTTGCCCTGGAAGTGCTCTTACTTTATATAGCTTTACTATCTGAAGACAACATGCTTTGGCTCTCAGTGCACTTCACACACACACTTTCTTTTTATGTAAGCACTTGAACATTACGCTCCATTCTGTATGCTCTCTGAACATCTTGCAGAGTGCAGATGTTTGCTAAACAAGCATAATGGAATAAAAAAAGCAGAGCAAAAAACTTTCAGAGAGCTGTTAATTTGCAGCAGACGCTTCGGAAACACTTCAGAAGACAAATATTCTCAAGAAAAGTCTCACTTACTCATTAACTGAGTGGATAATGGATTCATCCATTCAGATGATTCCTATTTCTTTTTCCAAGCATCCATTTGAGGCTGCTTCCATTTAGCATTTGAAACCCCATTTAGATTTCCTTTCAAACAAGCGTGAGCAGCACAAGGCCATGGAGACATTGGGCAGGTGCCATCATTTATAAAGCTAAAGCATTCAAGCTCCTGATGGCAGGCCTGATAATCACTGTCACTGCATTATTCAGTCTCACTCCTCAGTCTGTTTACGAGGAGGATTATTCTTTTATTGAGGCAAAGTCAAGTGATTTTAATGGAGTTGCTGCAATCAGTAAATTTGCTCTGAACTTTGCACCATTGACCAATAGCAATCCATCTTTACCATGCTGCAGACCTTTGCGGAAACATGAAATAAGAGCTTTTGCATCTTATAAGCACCCTTCACTTATATTTGACCTCCTCTCTTAGAATATAAAATCCTCCACAAAATGAGTGGATGGTACACAAACGTGTTCCAAATGAATTCACATCATTGTGCTATTAGGTAGCTTGTTAACTGTCAGTCAGCTAAGTAACTGTTAGCTTAGAGAGATTTTTTAAAACTTTTTTATTCACTTTAATGAATAAAATGATGCTGAGAACAAAATGCCAGAGGAAGTAAAACATCACAGGGAAAAGAAGAAGCTTGGAAAGTAATTGTGAACAACTAGATATAGTATGCTCCAAGCTCCATCTATCCATTAGCCCACCAGCTGCAGTAGTTCATGATCGTACTCACTACTGGCGCACAAGTGTTCACTGATGTACGTACTGAAACCAGATGTCCAATCTCGACTTGAGCAGAAGATTCAATCAAAACAGTCAACACAATCAAATGTGTGTAATGATCCTCACAGGTGTAAACTGTCCACTTGTGATCTGATCACTCAAGATGCATTTTAAAACCAGGTCTAGACAGTGTCAGAGAAACCCTTTTTATTGTGTTACCACAAGCTCTGAATGATTTTTTAGCCAATATTTAATTTAGGCACTCTCTCAGCAAGTAACAATTAAGACCATTAAGAAGGACCAACAGTGAAGTCCAGACTTTACTGAGTATATATGCAACGGGGTACAAGGTGATTTTGACACATGAGAGCAATATCTTCATTAATCTGAAAATGGAAACCAGAAAGTGATGATGTTAAAAATCTCAAAAGGGAATTTTGATAAAACAAAAAACTCACATCTGGTTCAGGCTCCAATACTCCACCATATGCAGTCATTTGTATTGCCCCATCAGCCACCAAGTTGCTAAATCCATAGCCTATCAGCACTAACTGCAGTGAGGCACCGCTATTCTGCTACTTTATGGTTGCGGGTAAATTAACTGTCCTCTGAGATCATAATAAAGACTGAACTGTACTTGAAGTGATTAGTGGGATTTGGATCTTTATACCCTAAAGAGATGAAACTCCACTTCTTACAAACAATGGCCGGTCTTTCTGATGTGGAAACATGCCAACAGCGTGTGATGATGGAATCAATTAAAAGCTCACATAAAAAGCTGCTCCTTACAAAGGCATTAAAGTAGGTGAGCGGAGAGTTTCAGTCATTGGGTTTTCAGGACCACGGACAGCTCCTCTTCTATTATACAGCACTGTTCAGGATGGGAATACTGATTTTCAAGTCAATGCGGTGCAAAAAATTATATATGATCTTTCTACAGTGTCTACTGACACACAGCAATATACAAGCACAAAGACATGTCAGAGTAAGGTCAATAAGCACAAAGTCAGCTGCATCAATCACAGCTGTCCGGCCTGGTTAAACCTCCAGCCACTGTGTCCTCGTTCCACAATAAAGCTCCCGTCACCTCAAACATAAACTCTCCATCTGAAAGAGACTTTTAAGGGCTTTTTTGTTCACTCATTCGTTATCATTTCTTCCTCTTGACTTTCCCTCTCATGCTGTGAGTGCAACAGACTGGAACTGCTTCACACTCTGATCCTACCCGGTTCCAAGATTTGGACTGTTCCACACAGCCTGAGCTCACGAAATGACCACGACTTAACTGGGGTGAACAGGGTTTGTGTCCCATGTGAAAACGAAAGTAAACAATTCATTACATAATTTACATTTTTAACGTAACTTATGTGAATTACGTTTTTTAACATAACTTTCGTTGTTTACGTAACTTCTGTAACTTCCACGGCTCAAACATTTTTTTTATGTAACTTACGTGGCTCACTTCACCCTCACAACTACTTCACTTGCAGTATTTACGTACATATATTTACTTTTTAAACTGTCTTTTATAACGCCTAATCAGGAACATTTCTTGCCCTAAACCTAGGTCAGTGGTTTTGTAGACTAAATTCACAGAAACTGCCATCCATGTGCTATTTCTAGAATGCTCCACTCTTTCATAAGTTCTTAAAACCAAATTCCATGCTGGTGGCATATCATTTTCACACATCACCTTCCACCAGCACAGAATTCGATGTTAAGAAGTTGTGGTCATTTCAGATAATTCTGTGAGATCAGGTGGTTCCACAGGCTGCTTGCCAGACTCTTGACCTTGGCAAAACACACACATACCCGCTACACTACTTTCCTTAACTGCCCTGCAAATGGTATTAAATGGCTTGAGACAAGACTGTTAGTGTTTTGTTCTCTAAAGAAAAACACCTCTCTTCATTTCTCTTTAGAATGAAGGCTTTCAGCAGGCGGAGAGCAGCATGTTGTTGGCCGACAGCAGGTGCGGCTACAAGTGTTTTTATTCATAAGATAAGATAACATCAGATGAAACCTCGAGATGCTAGTGGGGAGTTATAATCATAAGATCTCGCAGAGGATGTAAGCACACCAGAACAGAATATAAATAAGACAGAAACCATTAAAAAGAAAATCGATTCAACGGATGTTCAAAGATCTGTTGAGATGCTTGTATATATGAAGCTGAAGTATATAAAAACATATACTTTATTGATGTATACATGAGTATAGGCATTGAAATGTATTCTGACAGGCCATGCATGTAAAAGCTTGTATTGCCTTTTGGGAGACAAGTAAGTCCAAGCTTTGATTGACAGACATGAATGCTGGTGTGATGAAAATATTGAAGCTGAAACAAAGATCAATAAGTTGCACAACCCCATAGACTGTATAGAAGGGTAGAGTGGATTTAGCCTCCGGGCCTGAAAAGTGAAGTGAAAAAGTGAATTAAACCTGCATTCTTTCTAATGGCCAGCAGGGGGTGACTCCACTGGCAGCAAAAATAAGTCTTTAAGAAAATGACCCTACTTTCACTTCATTTATTCCCTCAAAATATATTTTCTTTATGACTTTATGGTCTTAATTGATAGTTTCAAGTTTCATTTGTGATTTATGCTCCGATTTAGATAAAAATAGACAATGAATATGGATAGAAGCGTCACAATGTGCGACAGTGTACATTTAAAGACTTCTTTTTGGGTATTGCCTGTGTTTTTGTCTTAGAACTTTGACCCTTTCACAGTGTGTTTTCAGTTCATGAAAGACAATTTTAACAATTCGGTTCCCTAAAAATGTCTTGTTGACGTTGTTGTTGGGACATTGTGAAAAAGGTTATAACAGAATGCAACGATTGGTAAATTCTTTTCAAGTTTCATCATTCGTTTGCAGCACAAAGACAAGATATTTAAAGCTCTAACTGGGAAATTGTTTTTGTAAATACTTATGTTCATTCTGAATTTGATGCATTCTGTTTTTTATTTATGCAGCAATCCAACATTTCTCAAGGACATTGAAGGTGGTCGTTAATTTTTCCTGTTAATATATTTGAGTTTAAGCAAGCCAAAATTATAATCCCAAATATAATCACAGATAAAGAGGTTAGATTTGTAAAGTATTTCTTTTAATAATAAATTACCTTTTGGCTTTGGAATAAATGTACCGATACAGACTCATATTTCTAAATTAAATGGGGTTACAACTGTGCAAGGGCGGGACACGGAACATAAAAAATCAGGAAAGGATGAAAGTGATGAAATATATCTTCCTTGCTTGTAGGTCAATCATGTCTACAACCTGTCTCTTCACCACTGTATCTATATCAGCAGCAGCCCTAAAACACTTTACAGTGTTGCTTTTCAACCTTTGCAGCACAGCAGCACGTCCCTGTTGGACAACACAGTCCACAGCACAACACCCCATTGATTCTTTGCAAATGTCACACAAAGCCCGACGGAACCGAGGGAGCAAAAAACACAAAGGGCAGCAGAGCGGTTTTAAATTACATTCTTAAAATAAATCTGATGATTGTCTGTTTGAATTATGTTTATGCAGCTGTTGACGCAGTGATTTTTGTATTTGGTCTAAAACTCCACAGGAGCAGCACTTGAAATCACTGTTGAGTTTCAGCAGAGAGGAAGAATAAGACTTTCCTGTCCATTAATGGATCTGAGACCGAGCCTTGAGACTCAACCTAAAGACCAGGATCAAACAGATGGGTCTCCAGAGACAACTAAAGGCAATTACTCAGCAGTCACCTTACATTCCCGGGCTGTCATGATGAAAACGATTGAAAAGTCAGGGCTTGGGTTTTCTTTTTTTTCTACATAAAAGTAGTATTGTATGACGTACATACTGTTCTAACATTCATCACATACTGTTATTTGTTCTAGATATTTTAAAAACAAATTATGATTTCCGTTAAAGCCCTTTAATCTTTTCAGATTTGGACTAGGGAGTAACACTGTGACTGAGGTCATGCCTACGGGGAGTTTCACTTTCAGTTAGTTTCTGGTTGGTTGACCATACTCGCGTGATGTAATGACGACTGAGCATTGACTACCTCCATGTATTTGGTTCAAGTCAATTTTAAAGGTTAAAGAAAGAGCACAGCATGCACATCTGCTCGCAGTGTGTAAAAAGAACGCAGCATGTGAATAAACTCTAAATACACTCAAGCGACTTCATTTGTCACTAGGTGCATTCAGTCCATGTCAAAACACGTACGGGCTGAAAACATTACAGCTGGATGGAACATCTGCACCAACACTGAAGCATAAATCGTGCTAAAAATACCACGCCATAACAAGCGTCGCTGAACGCTCCCTAAATAAGATTACACAGGAGGATGGTGATCATTACGATGAATAGGAAACACTTGTCACTCATGTCTGGTTCCTGGAATCATAATGTCGGAATTTAAATGCCGCAACAAAGAATATAAAGAGTGCATTTGGGTACGTGTGCCACAGAAACATGTGAAGTGTTTTATGAAGCACTTTAAGAAATGATGCACTTAAATTAGGGGAAGTAATAGCCAGAAACAATCAGTGCAGGAATGTGTTTAGGACTGAACATGTGCATGTGCATTCATGTGTACTGTACTGTAATGCATGTAGGTTTACAGTACACTGGGTGTGTGTATGACAGCGTGGCTCGGAGAGTACACTGTGGCACTTAAGTATTATGTGACAGTATTTGGAGCAGAACTAATCACTCCACTAGCCTCTTTAGCAAACACATGTATCAGCAAACAGACAACAGGCTGAAGTCAGTGTGAGCTCATCCATCATCCGGCCTGTCACCCAGTTATCTGTGGACGGGATTTAGTTAAATGTTATTTATTAATCACCTGAATTCCAGACATGGAAGACTATTCTGCAAAATTAGCTTACTGCATTTACAAATGCACAGTTCTAGCAAAGATAATGTACTGTTCTATTTCTTCTCCCTCACTAGTTCTCATTTAACCTTCACTCTATGAGACTGTTGGACAGTGGTGGCATCTGTAATATGCAATGGGGGAAGTTTTCTAACATGTAGGACACTTCATCACGTTTTCTTCATTTAAGGGCACCTGAGAGGGCTCTCCATTTCATTTTCTCTACTGGAAAGGCATCCTAGAAGACACTAAGCACATTATGTTGTTTTCTTCATTTAAGGGCACCCTACAGGGCATTTCACTGCCTCTTCTGTACGGAACGGGCACTGTAGAGTGTACTTCATCATGTTTTTTAAACATTAATGAACCCTAGAGGGTACTTCATAATAGTTTTCTTAATTTAAAAGAACGAGGAAATGCACTTCATCACATTTTCTCTACTGCAAAGGCATCCTAGAAGACATTTTAGTGTGTTTTCTCCATTTAAGGGCACCCAGAAAGGACACACATCATGTTTTCTTGACTGGAAAAACCCTAAAGTGCACTTCATCACATTTTTTAAGACGTGGGCACTATGGGTGGTGGTGCTGCTGGACAAAAGGCGATATTTAGAAGTCTACTTCATAATAGATGATGCTCAGATGTTGGAAATCCAAACTGGTACAACACAAATGCAAAACACATATGCACAACTACTTGAAACTTCTGAAATTAAAGATAAATGACAATGATTCATTAATTTCATATTCTTTCTGTCATGTTTGATTCATTTGTTCCACAGTGCTGTTTCCCTCCCTGCTGCAAACACCACCCAGAATACCACCACTGTGTGTGTAAGAGAGAGAATATGAAATGTAAGATAATGTAAGATATTTTTAACTTTCCTTCTGTCCTACGAGGACAGAATTTCTCACTGTGTATAGTAAAACTGAGCCAAAGTGATCAATTATTTAGTCTGCACTTCCTAAGAGGCATGTACAGTATGACTGCATTTATGAGACATGGTCGTACACTCATCTCCTGGACAGTACGGCAGTGGTCAAACCTGTGGTAAACTGTATGTATTTCAAGCTTAGCTATCACTATGACTGCAGAAATAATAATAAAAGACAAATCAAAATCAGATCAAATCAGGACCCCCTCGAAAACGAGTTGTGACAACTCAAGGGGTTTATCCTGCTGACAACAATAAACTTATCTAATATAAAAATCGCAAATATAGATGAATGAAATATCCAAATATTTGTTAAATATATGTCAAAATACCATTGTGAATTAAGCAGTGTGGTGCTGAAGTATCAGCCTAGAAATTGTATATATTTATATTTTTCACTAGAAATGAGAATAATGGAGCAAAAAGCTCAGTCCCTCCACTATTGAGAATCAGATTGCAATAAAAAATAATCTCAATTAGATATTTTTTCCAAATCGTGCAACCCAAGTTATCACTTAAAAATACATAGTTTTGGAGGTGATGTCACTTATTACATAATGAGAACACAGATGCAAAAATCATCCATGTGTCCTTTGCATTTTAATAGCACACACTATGTGAATGCATCCATGAGCATTTATCTAAAAGACAGCAGCTGTTAGAGTGAATGGTATGAAAAGTGAACAGCACATTCAGACAAGAACAAGTACTTTTCGAGCCGGGCATCCTCACGTCTTCTATATTATGTGAAATTCCAAAGAGTCTAATGGTGTCAAACTGGCAGCAGCATTCTAAATGTCATATCTAAATAGTGATGCGATTCATGAGAGGATTAACTGTGGAGGTATCGAGACGTATGGACTGTATAGGGTTGGCAATCAAGCTGTATGTCACTGAGTCAACGGGTTCAGATAGGTTTTATTTTCCCCTGATGACTCTGAATGATTACTCACAGTTGGACTCCCGCTGTGCTGAGGGAGGAAAAGGGCTGTGAGTTTACTTCATCACATGGGCGCAGCACTAATCCTGTCATGTTTGAGTCAATATGGACATTTCCATAACCTACAGATGGGTGATAATTAAAGGATCATGGAGGTTTTTCCTTTAATTTGGAGAAGGGTCTCCACTAAAACATATTTGTACAGGCAGCAAAATAGGACAAATATTTATATTTCAGAGTGTCAAAATGACCCATATGACCATTCAACCTCCTCCCCTTAGCAGCCATAATTATGCAATAATTATATAACCGGGAAGTCGTCCTTGTAACTACATAATTTACAGCATTTAGTACATTTGTAAAAACTTTTTAAACTGGCGTGAAGTCAATGAAACTGCAGCTGTAAACCGTACGTATTTTAGAACACTAGTATTGACAAACTACCTATTCTGTTGT
Organism: Serranus cabrilla; assembly: GCA_903364295.1. Lineage (NCBI taxonomy): Eukaryota > Metazoa > Chordata > Actinopteri > Perciformes > Serranidae > Serranus > Serranus cabrilla. The sequence goes on along the minus strand of CAFUXE010000014.1, from coordinate 1,612,195 downwards.
CATGAATCCACTCTAAAATGAATCTGAACACATCAGCTGTGGAATATTCAGTTTAAAGATATAGTCCCGTATCCAGCTGCAAACTCATAATGGAACAAATGAAGTTAAAACTTCAAAAAGAAGATCAGTCACTTGAGTGAGTCATCTTGGGACACATGGGTGGTTTTGATGCCTTTGTTCTCGGGGAGTACGATGGGGTTCAACCTAAGGGCAAACACCATTACAGGCCTTGTTATGTTGGGGAAAAGGGAAGGTCGTCTCAGCAGAAAGAAGCGCTTCCGATTGAACTCCCGCAGTCATAGTCTGGTTACAATAAAGCAGAAAGAGGAAGAGCATATGCATCGTGTGCCATTAAATAATGCACCGAGCTGGTTCCATGCATTCTGCATGAGATCTAAGAGTGCTAACAGAGAAACACATGCCGTGTGTCGAATTCTCTTAACATTTACAGAACATGTGACGTGCTCCCGTTGGCAAAAACTCAATAAGAGCGCCATTCTTTGCATCAGCTGGCATATTGTGTTTGAAATTCTTCATGCACGCCGTATGAGAATTAAAGCGTAATTGGGAGATAATGCTTGTTTTAAAAGTTATTTGTTTTTGCGAAAGCAGAGGCGAGGGAAGGAAGTTCAGATCTGAACGGAGCAAGAAACAAAATGGGTTTTGCTTCATTTGCATAATTGATCAAATTTGGTCTCTCGTCAAAGGGGAACGGAAGCATGAAGCGCATCTCTCCAGTCTTTCACTGTTATCTGGTGTGAGAGATGACTGGCATTATGGGAAGTAAAATGAGGTAATCATAACATAACAGAATATTAGTGTTCACCAGGAAATGAATCCCTGCTGAAGACATGCGTAAGAAGGAAGGACTGATTAAAGTATTCCATTTCAGAGCTGCTATCTTTTATCAAATAAGCATTGAGAGATAACAAATGTGCTTTACTGCTGGGCTGAAATTAAAGTTGCTACTGAGGCATTAAACAAAAGAAAAAAGGGGCACATTTTTAAATATGTATTTGGTGTTAACAGAAGTGTATAAAAATACATAAATGGAAATAATATGAAATTGATTATATCCGCAAGAAGTATAAAACATGTTATCATTGTCCCTGATTCATTTAAAAGACTTTACCACAAATTTCTGAGAGAAATGTCAAATTAAAATTCTTGATTTTGGGTTTTCTGGATACAAAGTTAGACCTTAGACTTAGCTGTTTTCAAAGTAAAACCCTCATATTTGTACCTTGAAATTGTTCGTCTAAGTACTTTAAAACACAATGCTAAATAATTCCTTTCAATGACAGATATATTTCAGTTCAGGACATCTCTCACTACACCCATACTGAAAATATAGCATTTTTACTGTAAGCCTATCATGACTTTCCAAAGTAAAGGTCTGACATTTCTACTGTAAAATAGCAGCATTTATTTTTCAATTTCAGACATTTTCTGGAGTCAAATATAACAGTCGTCATGAATTAAGGAGCAATGTCATTTACAATTTCTCAAATATTCAAGTATGTAGCTGTTTTAAGGTTCAGATATAGGACTTTTACTTTGGAATATCTCTAAAAATGATACAGTAGAAATGCCTTTGTGCGTTAGACGCCTTCAACTCAAATGTATCCGCAATTATCAGGAATTATTCTTTTTCCCACAAACCAAAATTCAAAGAATAAAGACCTTTTTTTTTGTGAATAAAATATTTTTTTCTTATTTCCGCATTTGTATACATCTTATTTTGAAAACCAGACCTAGTCACACATGTATCCTTCCTCTAATTTGCCACCCCCCTCAACTCCATATGTACAGTTTGAATGCATCCGCTGAATTAATGCAAACAATATAATTAATAAGAGGACACAACCTTCTTGATTTCCTGTGATAATGAGTAAATTATCTCATTATCTTGAGAGCTCATTTTGTTAAGATAACAAATAATTAACTTGATAAGGGGATTCATAAAAATGCCTTGAAATAAATTTCAGCATCCTGACAATATCAAAAACCACATCATGTCATACCATGTCTCATCTTTAAGATAAATCACATCTATGAAGCAGACAGTACCTGGTCTGAATTGCAGGCAGGGAAAGAAACATGGAAGTGGATGGGTGTGCTGCCATATAAAGTAGATGGATAGGTAAGGGAGGGAGGAAGACGGAGAGAGATGTGTGATGTGATTTCATATACTGAATGAAACAGCCAACAGTGTGTTCACCCTGCCAGTCCCTCCTGCAGTGATCACCGACCAAATCCCTTAGGAGGATTATCCAGACTTAAATCAAGAAAATCGTGCAACTTTAAGGGTTACGGGCAGAGAGGGAGAAAGGGAGAAATGGAGTGGGGGTGGTAGCACTGTAGCCTGATGTAATTTGTTCTCCTGTGTGGTTTCTGATTTGTGTGTTCTGACACGTGTGTTCTGTGCAGCGACGCGTCCACCTACATCAAATTACTGCAGAAAATACTGATAAAGAAAGACAAAATGACAAAAGTGATGGTGTTGCAGAAAGTGCTACTGGTCATGGGTATTCAAGTGCTGGACAGTGTTTTACATTGTATGCATTTTCTTCAATGTTATATTTTTGCATTTGTTTCTAATGCTAAGAAATGCTTACCATAAATCAGGGAGAAACAGCTATCCTGGTTCTGTCCAAAATAATGAAATTCACCCACTAGTGCCCCAAAACTCACAAATCACAGATTATGTCTTGCATGTTTAATGTTTTTTTAAAAAAAAAGCAAAGTGATGAATGATTTTAATATGAGTTACTTTGCATGCAAAAAAAACTATCCAGGCTAGCTGTTTCCCATTGCTTCCATTGCTTAAGCTAAGCTAAGATAAGATGAATATTGCATTTGCGTCAAAACAAATGTGCATTAACGTGTGATTAGCTGTGTTTCCATTAAAGTCAAAAATGCAAATAAGGGACGTTTCCATCAACTGAATTAGAGCAAATACACAAGAAAAGGGGAAACAGCTAACTTCAGTCCGCCCTAAGGTAAAGAAATTGAACATCTGTTAGGCTGATTTATCTATTTCTTTACCTATGACATTTCCATCTGATTCAAGTCATTATGCTAAGCTAATTCTGTCCAAGCTTTCACTACATACCTAGCATAGAAACGTACTGAACTTCCCAAATAATCCTCACATATTCCTTTCATTGTTTTAAAAACATTACTCTTTTGGTTAAACTGCTTCCACAAATCTACATTACAGCATTATGAGTAAGATTAAAGCAGCAATTCCACATACAAACATGTTACCATGTGTCTGAAGCGATTAAGAAATGATTACAGGTGATTTGAAGCACCCTGAGCTACTCCAAAATGGAAAATGACTCAGAATAATCTTTAGGAAGCCACAAATTGTCAGATGGCTCCCGGTACAATGGAACTTTGCCCTCTGAAGTAGCAGCATGCATTGGCATAAAGCAGAAGGCAATTTGGCATGCATTACTGTAATCTGATATTCAGAACACAAACAAGCCCTGCTGGCTAGTTTCACTGCCAAATACTGACACACTAAAGCCAACATTTTCCCACACTACAAACGCTGACACAGGTCCTGTCTTTAGGATGCATGGATGAGAGAGATTAGGTTTATGTTCACAGAATAGAGCCAGATGTGTGATGGCAAAACTCTCATTCGGGCATAGTCAGAATAAAAACAAACACAACGGGAAGGATCCCTCTCACCTGATGCAACCATTTCAATTCCCATCTTGCAATGAATGATTGATTATAAGCATTAAAAGGTGATAAATGAGCCACAACTTCTCATTAAAGTTTATGAAGCAAACTTGGCTTGTACACCATCTGCAAACAGAAGGCTCCCAAACTGTATTATGACAGCTCATGGATACACAACGGCCATCTGGGTACAGGAGAAGCAGCTAACTTGCCAATGGTGCAAACACTCTCTTGGTGCCTGTTACGCCATTATTAATTTTTGTCATTTTACAGTCTGTCGACAACGGATGGAGCCAAATGTGTATAAGTGGGTGTGGTGAACATTACGACTGGCTGGCAAAACGGTAAAGCATAAGGAGAAGTGCGAGAGATTCCCGGGAGGGTAAAACTCTCCGACAACAAGGGGAGGGGAAAGCACTTCTTATGATAAATGGAAGCTATTTATTCAAATCAGAAGTCAAACTGAGATAAAAAGGTGATAATATGCAACACATGCACACTTCAGGCACTTGTCCCCGTGCTGTTTGACTCATTCATCTACATTTATGTGAAAAATATGAAAGTTATCCATTTAATGTGTAATATTTGTCGGAATTAAGTCCAGGAAAAAATCATTTAAAGAACTTATTGTGATTTACAGTTATAATTCTGAAATATTATGGTGTGCTCCACAGGCATTCAAACCACTGAGAAGTACAGACCTCTGCTTTGGTTTCTGTATACTTTTAGGATATATTTATATAATTTGGTAACAGAAGAGCAGCCTTGCTTTTTTGGTTAAAAAAAGGGAACTTTTAAAAAAGTTGTGTTTCTTTAAAAGCATGATAGGTGACATTTTCACATTATAAATTCTAAAAATACTTACTATCCCAGATGCTTCCAATAATGTTCAAACCCAGAGAAATCTGTCATTATAATTCATTTGATCGCCTGAAAAAGGCATCAGAGCCCCTTTGTGTGTGCATCAGCATTGTGGTGAGATAAAGTAAGTTTTCATCCAGTTTGAAGCCACATTTTTAAAATAGACTTCTTAGATCTGGCTTGTTTTTTAGATATATGTTTAACTGGGTGAAGGAATTTAGTCATCAGACATGTGGATCTAAAGTTATCTGTGAAACAAGCTGAGCAATCGTTAGCGGCAGCTCAGATGGCAGCCCCTCTTGGACGTCCTTCGTCCGACAAACAGCATTGTAGAGACAATGATTTTGGACATTAAACTGCTTTATTCAGTGACCTGTTTATTTCCCTCTGCAGATAGTTCATCTCCCTGTAAATTAACTTGAACACTGAATGAATTCTCCACTGAGTTAGACGAGCTGATCGGTTCACCAATTTCACATTCAAAAGATAACACACACAGTCCATTTTCACACAGTGAGCCTATGTGAGCACATCCACCTTGGACATAACAAGACTCACACTGAGGACCAGACCGTATGTTCTGATCTGACACACCATTAAGAGGATCCATTCAAGGACTGTTGGATAGTCCATATGTCGACGATAAAGCCTCTTTTTACAGTTTCTTTCTGTGACTGACAGTGTATTTTTGTGGATCCTTTAAAGAAAACATAGGGTTCAATCCCGTCGGTGGGTAATTTTAGTCAAACTTCAGTGCATACATTGATATAATGTCTTTAGAACAATCCAGAAATAATGTGTAGAAATAGCCATATTGCTGTGAAGTCTGAACCACTATAGAGACTTGGATCATCTTTATTTGCGAAGAAGAGCAGAAGATGCTCTCCAGATGCTAACCTCTGGGTGTGTAGGTTTAAGAGATTTGCCATGAGCCATGTTTAGCGGGCTTAGAGATGTGGCCACACAAGAGTGAGGGATCATGCAAACATGTATTTGTGTACATGTGTCCATGCATCGTATCATGTAGTGTGTATGTGAGCACCATATAAACTCACAGTGAGCGGGGATTGTTGTGTGCTGAGCTCTTCATTATCGCTGCAGCTCCGACTTATAGAGTCGCTTCTGTCTTAAGACTTCTTAGTGCATCTTCACATTTCAGGCCTATGGCTTGTTCAAGTCCACTTGTGACTGGATCATTGACTTGGATCAGCGTTTTATTACATATTTTTCTCTTATTGTATCATTGCAATAAGCATGGCTGTGGATCAAAAGGGACTGAATTGGTTTCCCAAGACTTTTACAGACCAAAAAAACGAGTAATTAATGTGAATAAATCACCCATCAACTTAAAAATTCAAACCCATCTATTTCTATAACTTTATCCACAAAATCCCAATGCATGGTTGTGTTTACAGCTATCTGATTTTAGTGAAATCTAGATGCCAGAAAAACAAGCCAACCAATAAAATAATGACTTTTGCTTACACGATTAATATCTTTTCTTGGCCATTAATGTCATATTTCTGTTCACATCATCACTCAGCAATACAGATATTGATCAATTGATCCATCTGGACTCGCAATGACTACAATGACAATTACATAACAAAACAAACAAAAAAGTCTGACACTTTGGAGTGTACGGCCTTCATGTGAAGGGTTTCAACACAAAAATAGCCAACAAATACTCATATTTTTGTTTCGTGGCTGGTGTGAAAAGGCCTCCGTATTAAACCTCTGTCTTTGAAGTACTTAGTAGTCTCGTTACAACTCTTCCTTTGGCTCTGTGCTCTCCACTGGCTCACTTTATGTTCCCTTCCTTTTCAGTTAACATTATCTGTCCACTCTTGTTTCTGTATCTCCTCCTGTATCTCCTCCACCTTTTATTTCCCACATTTGCTAAGCTTCTGTCGCTGCTGTTGACATTGTGCATATATTAGTATGAGTTGTATCTTTAAAATGAGACAAACAAAAACAAGCAACTAGGTCTCTACCTGCTCACACAGACAGGGCAAAATACATCAGAATCAAACCCAAACAAACACTCAGCAGCAGGGGCAGTGGAGGAATATATTTCAGTATATGTTAAGTTCTCAAGTTCTGTATTTACGTTCAATTTTGAGGCACTTTAATTTTACAAATTAAGCATATGATCAGCTTATTTATGATGCATTGTTATGGATTAAAGGGAGAGTCTGTAAAATGTCTTGTAGCACCAGGAAATAACTTATGATATTGTGTGCATGAGATAAAAACATATGTGTCAGGTGCCTTAAGGGCTGCATAATTAAACAAACGAAAAGGTGGCATTTTGCACAGTGAGTATTGTCATTATTGCTACTTTAAATATATTTTTGATCAAGGACTTTTATTTGTAACCAACTATTTTTACAGTGTGGTTTTTCTGCTTTTACTTAATGTAGGTAAATGTCCTCCACCCCCAACCACAGGTTACTTTAAGTTCTGTGTTTGCTGCATAACTTCCTTTCTGCCTTTCTTCATCAAACATTCATTCCAGCCTTGTCACCAAAGTCTCTCAACTGAAACGCTTTCATTTCATTCATTGTACGAGTCATAAAACTTTTGGGATGAAACACACACCAGTGGACAAAGTGACTGCAGAATGCATTTCTTGGTTATTCCAAGCAGAAACTCTGCAGAAACTGATCAGCCTTGCAAAACATTTTCACAGTCCAGACAATTTCACATGGAGATATTTTGACTTTGTGGCATTCATCAAGAATTTGGAATAACAAGTAAAAAGCAGATGATTTTTTAGTGCCTGCAGAGAACACACACTCACCCGGACAGCTTTGGCATCTTGGAAAAACCAAACATGTCCATGTGGTCCTGTTACAGCTCGCTACGTCCCAAAGCTCAGGTGATCCACATCAGCATTCTACTCCAAATCCCAGACAGTTTCAACCCGGATCCATATCAAGAGTTAACAAATCCTTGTGAAGACATAATTTCTGAAAAATACACTCTATCAGCAGCAAGTATCACCCTTGTTGAATGCCCCATCCAGTGCGCAGGCAGTCCAATTCCTTGTTTTTCCACAATGTTGCGTTCTTAAGTGATGACATAGACAGTGAGGGTCACCCCCTCCCCTCCTCTCTGCTCTTTCTGGGACGAGTCAGCTCTTTCTGCTGCTCTCCACCTGGCTTAGTTGAGCTGCAATAAGCCCACTGTGTGCGCTCTCCATCTCAGCGCATGGACTAGTGCAGTGATCCTAACCGCAGCAAGCAGGGAAGAAGAGAGGAGGAGGGAGGGAGAGTGAATGGAAGAGGGATGGGATAGAGATGGAGGGAGGGAGGGGGAGAAGGACAAAGCGCATGGATGACGGATGCTCTCTGGCTCCCGGCTTTGCCCTCCGTTCATCGGGACTGCGAGTCCCTTTGCAGGGCAGAGATGAGGATGCAGAAGAAGGAGGGGAACAAGAGTAGAAAATCAAGATAAAAGAGGGAGGAGGGACATAAAGGAGTGTAAAAGTGCTTTGGTTGTAAAGAGAAAGCAGTTGAGAGAGAAGTGGGGGGAGAGAGAGCGTAGTGATGGGCAGAGGAAAGCTGACTCTGCAGAATGGGACGCTGATGGGAGCAAGACCCCGTCTCTCAGGTTTTCCCTTTTTTCCCCCTGCTTGGTTTTACTAAGTGAGCATGTGTGCCTACACACTCATCACCATGATGCAAGCATGCATTAGTCGAGTAGACCACAAATGGATTTGGACCATATTTTCACTTCTGAATGACACAAATAAAAATCCTGATTAACATATGAATGTGTTTTACGTGTGTGGATGAAACATTGGACTTGGTTTCCAAAGCAGAAACAGAAGTTTGAGTTTTTAATACATTTAAGGGGAACTTAGGTAAATATTTTTTTACCTTTGCCTCCACAACCCAAAGTTTAGCCTGTTTCGATGAAAATCTGGTGCAGTTATAGCCTTGTAAAGGTTTGTTTGGTGGCTTGTTAATGCTGACATCTGGGCCGAAGAACAAATACAGGAGATGCTGAATTAAATCCACAGAAACAACCATTCAAGATCAACTGGGGAAAATATTTGTGCGCACAATAGATCAGTGCAGAGGTGAAGTAAAAAACTTCCACCAGCAATATTTCATGGTGCATTCAGCTCTATTTGATTTGCCAATTTTCCAACCAATAAGAAGTTATACTGTAAGTACATTTCCAGCCCTCCACCTTCATACACACCCCTCTGTAATGGTCCACTTTTATGCACTGTGAAAGCAAATCAGAGTAGATACAAAACAAACTAAAAGGTTAAATTCTAATCTGTTCGGACTAACTAAACACTCTTGGGATCTGAAAACGCCCGAAGGAAAAATCTTGTTTGGAAATATTGTGTCTTTAACTGAACAAGCTTTCAGAACAACGATTTCTATACTCTAGCACAACAAACTTTAACTTGCATTTCCACCATTGACCTCCAGCAACATGTTCCCTCATGAGATTACAGGAAAAGACTTGTTCCTTACCGAGACTTTGTTTTGACAGACCAGATCAAGCAAAACATTTAACGTCTTGGTGGGGCCTTAACATCATCATTCAGACTAGAACAATTAGAGCATGTCAATGGAAAAACCAAGCACTTATAGTGGATGTTCATTGATAGTGTTCAATTGCCCACTGGTTGCATTCTGTTTTGCAGCTGCCGGCTAAAGCACTCTCTGTCAATACTGGACCAATTACAAAACCTATTGTCCCCATTAGTCACTTACACACAAAAACACTGGAAACAAGGATACCGGTTGAAAATACCAACGTTTTCCCTGTAATAGATGTAGTCTTTTGTTTATGAAGAAAACGTTCAAGGACTCTTCATTCTTGTTGTGCACATACACACATATATCCCTTTACAAAGCCTGTCATCTAACCCCAATAACAAGTCAGAGCTTTGTTTGCCTGGGTTTTGTGTGCACAGATGGCTCAGCCTTCGCGAGATGCTGCTCCGTCTGGCCCAGTGCCACAAGGTGCCAAGGACAAACCACAAACGAACCTCAGTGGCGATGATAAACTTTAATTGAACGCAAAAGAGTGGAAAGTATGTTTAGCATCCCATGTAATCCAACTCAACTCAACTGGGCGTGTAATGAAATGGAATACATGTTTTTCATCTTATGAATGAAGGGATTTTATAACTCTTATTATTTCAGTGTTATCAGTTTCTACATGCCTGTAACAACACAAAGTCATGGACATCCTGATCAAGACAGCTAATACTTCTTTGTTTTTGTTTCCTTGTGTCTGTTGTCCCCAATGTCAACAGATGTACGTGACAAGAATCACTAGATTCGATCCTGACATTTTCTTAAATTTGTAGTTACAGAGCTGTCAGATGAGGACCGCAGAGGGGAGACATAATGTCAAGCGACACATGAAATGAGAGAAATGGAAGCAGATATCCTCAAGTTGAACGTCACAAGATTTAAGAATTCATAAAAGTTATTCTGATGGTTGAGGACAGTCTAATCACTATTTATGAGCATGAACATTTCTCGGGGGAGCAATGCAAGACCGCATCCTTGATCACATTAAAAGTTTGAGACTTTCCTTTTAAGAGAAAACTTTACAAGAATATAGCTCCGACTGTTCAGGAATATAACATAATGTCCCTCCCAAAAATAATTATACAGATACTCATCCAATCTTGTATATATTTCACATTATTGTCATTTTCAAGAGCATGCTTTGGTGTCAGATTTGTGCTTTCACTGATATCATTCATACCAACTCATTTGAATCACTTTTTTGTGTGATTTTGACTAGATTTTCCGTTGCATATCTTTCTAATAATGAACACATCAGATAGGCAGAGAGTCTAATAATTTAAACCAAGGGTAGACTGACTGTCTAAACAATGAGACCAATGAGGGATAGCCTTAAACCTGCATTCTCTCTAATGGCCATCAGGGGGCGACTCAACTGGTCAAAAAATAAGTTATTTTGTAAGGACATCTGTGACAAAAGCACCCTACTTCTGGATTTATTTATATAGTTCACTTTTTTTTCAATGAGTTCATGACTAGTTTCAGGTATGATGTCAGACATGATTACCTTGTGAATTGCTACCGTAAGCAAAGTCAGTGTCCCTGCAAGGAGATTTTTATGTGACACGTCCATGAAGGGGAACTGGTGGCTTCCTCCAAGGTAGAAATATATTCGAACCACTACAGTAAATGACCTCACAAATCTTAGTTCAATGTATGGCTGTCCACAAAAGGCATCAAGTCTGTCCCCTCTCTTACTCTACAAACTGCAAAGCAGTGACAGCAGATAGCAGCAAATTTACGTCAGGCAGCTTTGATACAAAGACTCTTTGATGCGCCTGTCCCCACCCTTCCCTTTGGCACACACATGCATCCACACACACACACTACATCAAACACACTTTGTGAGAGCCAATATATAAAAGGCCTTGCTGCCCTCTCATAATTCCATAATGGTTTGGTCACATCCCATCTCAGGACGGGACAAATGAAAGAAGACTTGTTTTATCTGTGAGTACATTCAATTTCCTGTCAGAACTTATTACAAATGGAAGCTATTTTGGGATATCTATTGTTTTGCATTATCGGGAGCTTTTGGATGACAGTCTTCAGGAATCTACCCTTATCCGGCAGCTTTGCAATTAAGCAACTTTTATTTTTAAAATAAATCACGTTGGTGCCAAGCTGTTGATCTCCATATGGGATGTTTTTAGATGAGTGGACATTTTAAGCCATGGGACAGGGGAAACTAACTAAAATGGCTGGAAATAATGAGCCAACTCTGCAGCAACTCAGTTCATCTGAGCCGACTGGATTTCAAAACTATTTATCCTCCATCAGTATATTTGACCTGACACATTGACAGAAGAGCAAAAAAACCCCAGCATGTTCTGCAATGCATATGTTCTGCAACATGATGATAAAGCACTCTGACGCCTGCTATGGTAATCGCTTTTTGCTATCACACACAGTTATTGTACTGAATGCATGGTCTTAGTACGCCCATGGCTGTGTTTTAGTGAAGAACTTCCCATATATATTACACTTTATATAATCTAAAACTACAGATTCAATTTGTTTAATGCAGAAAGTTAGCTTTTAGAATCAGATTAGGAAAATAAAAGCCTCTGAACTTGATAAAGAATTGTCGATAAAGTACTTGGTAGCTGGATGTTGGCATCAACTTCAGATGCTGGAAGCAGTGCACTAAAGGAGGAGCTGATTGGACTGGCGAAGGAAACAGTGACGAATGATTGGTTCCTGTGTGGGTAATAGAGAGGAGTGGTACCTTTAGGCTTAAGAGATTGGATAAAGTGATTGAGGAAGGAGTTGCCTAATTTGAAATTGACAGGATAATAAAGAGGAAACAGGGATCTATGAGAATGGATTGGGGCCAAGAGGCATAGAGGCGCTGGGAGGAAGGAATGAATGAACTTTTGCCTGGCTCCACAAATTCCCATTTTATTGTTATGACTTGTTTCATAAAAGGATGCAAGGGGCAAGACAAAGAGTGAGGAGATGACCCATGCTATTTTCCACTAAGACTCTTGAACTGAATGTGAGCCAGTGAACCACTTCCTATTGTGTCAACCTTTTTCGGTTCACTTAAACTCACACACTGAGGAAGAAATCCATTTTAAATAGGCAAGAAAGCCAAAAAAAGATGCTTTATGCAACTGCGTTCATAACTTTGTGAGTGGGATGTGTGGAGGACATGCAGGACCTTTTACTTCTAAGCTGGTAATTGACTTCCACACCTCACTGATTCCACCTCCAGGGACCTGCCCACCCATTCAACTTCATTCAGAGCTTCTCTGAAAATGCTATGAACAACGTTCTGTCTCAGAGGGTCTCAAACTGTGCCAAGTTTTAATATTGCAATGTGAAACATTAGCTCTCATACTACATCAACATACAAGTAAAAGAAACTTGTGAATTATCTTTGACTTGAAACTTGACTTTGGCACCAATAGCCCTTAACTTCACAAGCTCCCAAAAGTAATGTAAGTGTGCAGAGAATCAACTCTTTATTTTCCTGTCAGCTGATGAGTCAGTCCACCAGCACTCACTCATGTTCATGAGCAGAAGGGTAAGGTGCATTTGGCAATGCAGACCAGCAGACAGGCGGCAGATGGTACCTCAGATTGTCACATTTGGATGGAACACTCTGATGTGGTCAACCAAAAAAACTGATGGCAACAGTCATAACAATGAGATCAGAAGTAGCAAATGATGGGAGTTGTGACACAAGAAAAACATACTAACGCACACATGATTTAAAATGTTCCAAAGTTCCTTCAAAGGAATGCTGGGAAAAGCCTTCCATTGGCTGTCAATTTCAGACAAAATTCTCCGCCATCTATTTGTCTATTTCTACCCTAGTGTGGTTCGATTGCACAGTGAACGCAGTCCAACCAAATTACAGGAAATTAACCAAAACACCGGAAGGTCGTGGGTTGTAAAAACGCCCAAAGACGAACATTTGTAGTGATTTAGTGAGCTGAACCATTGTTGATGTGACACTTTGTACTGGCTTATTTCACTCTATACTTTAAAAGGTATTGAGCTGTAAAACCAGCATATTTTATCTAGACTTTGCATGCCTTTATAAAATGCAGTTGTTGCTCAGAATATTCTGTCAGTCCGAAAGTGGAGTCTTAATGCAGGCTGCTGTCTATGAGAACATTCTTCATGCCCCCCAGTGTAATGCAGCATACAACATTCCTTCTGTACAATATTCTCTAGCCTAATATCTCAATGACTGTCACGTCTCCTTGAACAGCTCTCACTTTAGTCCTCAGACTTCATGACAAAACCTTCCACTCCTTGAAACTCTGTTTGTTACAGTACAGCCAATAGTCTGTTGGTGTTCTTGCTGGGTGCGGAGGGATTAGGGTGTTGGAGATTGTTAACTAAGTCCATACTGATTATTATCCAAACTAATAGAAAACACTGTTTTCAGATTGCCAGTCTGCCAGTTTTTCTGCCATTTCTCTCTAAGTGAGATATAAAGTCAGCCTGTGGCCATGGTTATCCTTTGCTCACCTTTCCTTTCCCCAATACTGAATTAAATTTTTTTATCTTAATATAATAACCTCTACAGCCAATGAGTGTTAAGCACCTGACGGACAGAACAGCAGGACCTTTCTTTAATCTTTCAAGACTGCTGTCTGATCTCTCCACTCTGCTGATTTAAAACAGCGATTCTTATTACTGTGAGGATAGATAGGAGCGCCACCAGCATCCCACTGCTGGTTTGTGTCCCATAGAGATAAGAACAGAGTAGGCAGTCTGCCCGCCTCTGTCCACTAATGAATAACAATATAGCCCAAGGTCACCATTCAAGTGTGAGTGAGAGAGAAAACTGAGAAAGACAAAGCATGTGTGCTGCATTATTACACACCACATTGGCATTCAGTACTCCTTCACCTTGTGGTCTATCACGGTTGACACACACGTAAAGTTAATCATTAGTCTGCCTGTGTTTGTGGTGTATCTGTATCTAGACATCTCTTTAAAACAGCACAATGTAGCATGTCCAACAAAATAACACTCCTTCAGTAATGAGATTTTCTCTGCAAGGTACAGTCGTGGTCTTCATATATAAATCAGTCACCTTTGCAGCAGCCACTACCTGTTCTGTATTCTGCAGGTCACTGGCTAATATATAAAAAGCCAAACCTATCTGCTACAAATTATGCTTGTGTACCACCTTTGCAAATTATGGTTTGATGGAATCGCTAGTGCTACCTGAATTACGTTCAGTGGCACTGCTTTGTTTCAACTCATGAAAAGTGACATATTTATAGTGTCACAGTGGGGTGGTCAGTGCGGATGGGGTAGCATACAAAGCACAAGACCAAGATCCTGAGTCCCTCATATGGTAGGTTAAGGCAGCTAACACATTCGGTTGGAAAAAGCGATTGTTTCTCATTTCAAAACCATGACCTTTCCCTCACCCTAACCAGCTGCCTTGATCTTTCAGGAAAATAAAGGGTGGATTTATGGCACAAAGGAACTGCCTCAACGGCTGTGCAACCACAACAGGAAGATGTTTGTGTTTTTGTTCCTGGGTAGGTTTTGGTAGCTATCTCCAGGTAGCTAAAATTGTGGATGTTAAGTGATAAGAAGTGATAGAAAAAGTGCCACACTGATGGAAGAGGACTAGAAGTGCTCCAGGACTTCAGGGTTACAAACGGATAAACCACAAAACCACAAATGTCTCCGCCATCCACTGCCCTCCCATCTCATCACCAAAGTAGAGCCACGTGACCACAGTTATTGTCAAAGGCCTTTGTCCAAACAAGAAGAACATTTGAAAATGAGAAGAACACTGCAAGCAGGTGTAGCTTTTCCAATGTATCGAGACAAGGTAAATGCATTCAATTTATGTAAGTCTTAAAGGATGCATATAGCAATTTTTTTTTTATCTTTAACTCCATTTTTACAAGTGATGTCTTGTTTTATAAGATTAAGAAAATCCTTCCACACTCTATTTCACAGCACTGTGTGAAGTGTTCAATCATAATATTACCTCATCATATAATTTAATTATTATTTGAATGTACAGCTGATTGCTCTGTAACGTCCAGTCTCAATAGCCCAATCCATCATCACACAGTCATTTATCAAGCATAGTGATATATTAATATGATGACGGTGCAATGCCTCCATTCAACTCTTTCTGTCCCCACACCAAAGACACATGCATGAATTCCCAGCATGCAGCAGTGTCCAGCTCTCTGTCATTACAGCGGATAAAGCGGACGCCACCATTCGCATGCACACACACATACACACACATACAGCAACTTTATGTGACTCGTCTAAACAACGAGATCATAGAATTTCATTCCCGTTCGCCTTTAATCCAACCAGCAATCTCTCTCTTTCTCTCTTTTCCTTATGACACTGGCCTAATCTGATAGGGCAGACAACCCTAAAGCAAGGGAGGGGAGGGGAGAGGGAGGGAGGGTGTGAGGAAGAGGAGAAACAAACTAGCTTGATACAACATAAGGGAGTGAGGCAGGTGTATGTCGGGAGAGATGATGAGGGTTTGAGGGGGAGAGAGAGAAAGGTCAGGGAGGATAAATGGGTGGAGGGAGGGATGGATTTTTCCAAAGTGAGGGCTTGTAAGACGAAGGTGTGATGTGGGAGTTGATGATGAATTGGGAGAGAAGGCGATTGAAGGATGGAATGAACAGAAGGGATCGGAAAAGGCCAAGTGGAGATGTTGAGGGGAAGAGATTACCGTATATGACAAGAAAAGGAGATAAAAGAAAAGAGGAGCGAAGAAGTGAGAAGACTTGTACTTTATTTATACAATATATTCCTGTTCAAGACTTTCATCAATGCCAATGCTGCATTCACATGTATTTTATTGCTCAGAAAAAATGGAAACATCATATTGGTCGCTTCCAATAATTGGGATACAAAAAGGAGCAAAGGACGAGCAATGAAATAAAATTTGGGAAACACATTTTTCCGATTATTCTGTCACCACATGAATGCAGCACAAATGCACGCACAATCTTGCAAAGTTAACAAAAGTAAAAATGTATGTGTGTCTGTAATACGACTCATATTTACGCTTTAGACTGTCCTCCACTGCCCTCTGGTGGCTATAATAACTGTGAATGACAGTGACGCGGGGTACAAATGGCGGAATGCCGGATGCATGGGTCGAACAGATGTCAGACTTTTACCCTTTTGAAAACAAAAGTAAACAATGAGATTTATACATCACTGAGCTTTGTTTCATCACATTTTTACGTAACTGTCACGTCCGTCACGTCGTAATCTTAACTACTTCACTTCCAACATTTACGTGCATTTATTTACAATTCAAACTGGCTTTCATACCATCTTACCAGGAGGTTTTTTGCACTAAACCTAGGTCAGTGGTTTTGTACCTTAAATTCAATGATATCAATATTGTGTCGTGATTGTTGGTCCTGTCAAATGACCTATTTTGTTGTTTAGGTTGGAGATCAATGTTGGGGAAAAAATGTATCTGGTTTTTATGAAACATGATGAATGATCTGAATCACTGGGTGAAAAATCAGGATGGAAGGTCTTCTTGCGGGTATGTTTATTTACTCCTGCATACTACGCTTTGATCTTTACAAAAGTCTGGTGGTTTAGGAGTTAAAATGCACCTCCCCACCCCACAAAGCTTTTCATGTCACCTCTCACCTGCTGACTTTTAAATAAAGGCAGCAAAAAGACTTTGCCTCTGGGTAATATCTAATCCACTGTATCAGACATGGATCAAGGAGGATTTCCAAGATCTTTCACTTCTCTTGTTTTTCTACATTACAGGTTGGTGGTTTTACAATATAAAAAATACAATGCATGCTAACAAGGACAGACAATGTCAGGACAACATTTGATAGTGGATTCACTTTTACTCACGGTGAGTTAATCTCCAGAAAAGTTATGTTGTTCCTTTGTAGTAGAGCCTGGTGTTTGACATCAAGCGCAAGGACTTTTCAAAGACTTTCAGATCAAATCGGATATATTTCGGTGCTGTTTAATTAAAAATATCACACACTCTCTATCCATCTTTACAGTTTCAAAAACCCACAGAACTAAACTTATAAGGCCCGTTTGGTCTTCCTCAAGATAACATTCTGGAAAACTTTTCCACATGCCCATGAGAACTGTGTTTTTATATTCAAACTTCTTCTCCTCGAGCAGCTGAGTTTTATCTGCCAGGCATAGCTGCTTCACCTGGCAGCAAGCAGATTGTTTCTGACGCATTAAAACCTGTTGAGTGCTCCATGTGGGTTTACACAAATAATACATTTGGCTCAGCTTTTTGTTTCTCCCTCTCTCTCTTTCCTCATGCCTCCCGCTGTCAGCCCGCTAAACGTCCCTCTTCAATAACGGAGCTTGTCGGAGACACTTAGGCGATAAGGAAGAGGGGGAAACGACGGGAGCTATTTGTCACCTCACTGAATATTAGTAAGCTGCAGGCTGCCCCGGACCCCTGAGCTTTTTGAGGGCTTCCACACAAGCATGCATGAGCTGCAAACACAAACATGTAATCCTCTGCTGCCTGCATGCCATGCACATGTTCTCATCATGCCCAGCATGCACACACATCAACATGGAGACCCATGTGTAGACTGAACAAATTGATCAAATGCTATCAGCTATTCTTCAAGCCCAGTGTGACATTTAATTACGCACACACGCACACACTCACACACTCACAAAGCTTGAATGCTGACAAGAGATGTGTTTTTTTTTTCCGAGCCACATCTCTCGAGGTGACCAGTAAAGCCAATACTCTGACTGCCAAATACACTCGCACACACAAACAAGCATACAATTACAAACAAATGTGTGAACACGAGTCTGCCTCACTAGGAAACAGCTGACATGTTATTCAGAGGGTCATTATGATGGTATGTTTCTTCAGTCAACTGCATGATTAATAATCACGTGTCAACAAAAAGCACAACAAAGCAGCTCAACCAATAGAAATGAGAAAATACAAAAAAAAAAGGTTGACCTTTTGTCTTTAAAAAGCTAGCAGGCTCAGTTTCAACGCTAAAATGAGGATACTGGGAGCCTATGAAACTACAAGGAATCCTGGTACCAAACATGTTATTATATCTTGGGGATGAAATAACGCTCCGGTTAGACTACATTTTCTTGGGGAAAGATTTAACTCACTGTTTCCTGCATAGAAATGTGTTTCACAGAGCTTCTGGTAAAAAGTTATAGAGTCAAAGTGTGCAAAATGAGCTTCTCTGGCCAAAATAAAATCTAAATTAGCGTACCAACACTAATAGGTCACAATGAGCATGTATTAATGTGATTCTGACAGATGAAGTGAGGACCCATGCGCAAATCAGAGGCCGGACTGGCAAAATGTCGAGGTTAAGGCGCTGGACTGCAGACTTTTGTAAGCAATGATATACATTTTTGTTGACTAACATTTTTACAATTGAAGAATGCAAATTGTTTTGGACCTACACTTATCATAGATTAAAAATTTAAAGCAATAACCGTTTAATTTTTTTCACAGTCACAGCGAGCCACTGCAGATGGCCTGCAGAGCCACCAGCCGTCTTCTTATGCAGTAAAAATGTGTTGTTTTCTCTTTTTTTAAAAAAATGCTATAACTGAATCTTTCTACATACTGGGGTTCCTGAGCATTTTTTTAATTGCATAAATTGGGCATAACTGGAAAACCGTGACTCAATGGATTCATCAAGTCCAATTTCATTCATGATTCATGAGATGATGTCAGTCCCCATAGTAGTAATTTCATTGCTGTGACCTCACTGTATAAAGTTACCTGTTGTACCTCTAGGATACTTACAGACTCACGACATTTTACAACTAAACTAGAGGGCATTCACAGATTGTTTGGCTTTCCTATATATTGAGAATAACAGGTTTTTGTCTGTATAATGAAAGGAAAAGTACTTTCAACAGAGCCACAACATTGTGGGATGGAATAGTAAGAGGTTAACAACCAATTTTAGTTGATTTGTGAAAAAATACAGCTCACTGAACGTTGAGACCAAGTGTGATTACCAGGCTAAGGACCAATAATGTGTGATGACAAAGGGGCCCGAGGGCTTCTTGTTTGGGCACAGTCCCAGTGTTGCTGGACATAACTGGGCAGAGCTCCCAGTGATGAGAGAAACAAAGTGAGAGTCAGAATAATGGTGGAAGTGTTCTGGGCAAGAGTGGAAGTAATAAATAACAGATTTTCCTGGAACAGAAGCTGAGAGGCCATATTGCAGTGTTTTCTGTGTTGCACTTTTAAAGCAGTTTTATTTGCTGAAGTGTGTTTGGACTGGGCTGTTACATTGTGACAGTATAAACAATGGAAATTTTCCATAAGGATTACATCAGAAACTGGCAAACTTTAAAATGCAAGACCATCAGAGGCGGTGATAAACTGTAAATGTGATGTTCAGCCAATGGTTACATTCTTATAGGATATTATTTGTGCTTTTTCACAAGCTTGATGCTACATACATTTAAATAATTAGTTTAAATGAATAGTTTCATAATTTGGGAATATATACGTATATTGCTCTCTTGCAGAAAACTCATAACGGAAGAGCACAATACAGAAACAGAGCATGACAGGTAACTGTTGTAACCCCTGAGCTCTGTCATCTGGTATATAAAGATTACAAGCATCTCCTCCCTGACTGATACAAAGGTAGCTTTTAGTTTCCAAATGAATGAACTTGAAGCATTTCACATGCAATTGAAAAGGAGAATCCTATATTATTAATCCATTTTTATCTGCAAGTAGTTTTCAGTAAATCATATTACAGCTGACAGCTTTAGTTACTTTTCAGGTTGAAATTTAAAATGAAAAACATAAATTTAGAGTACTTTCACTTGTAGTGGAGTACACGGTGTGGTATTTGTACTTTTACTTCAGTAAGGGATCTGAATACTTCTTCCAGCACTGCTCCTCCATTTGTATTGTATCCGAATGCTATGAAAGTAAAAATATAGAATTTTTCAGCATGTCTTTTGCAATAAAGCTAAATTCAAATTTCAGTCCAACGACTTCACAAAAAGACGCTTTTGAATTATGAAAGTTCGAGCAACAAAGCAATAACAAGGGTGACAAATAAACGTGTTTATCCATCCAGCTGTTGCAGTCATTTAACATGCATGAGAAAGGGATAAAATGCAACTAAGTAGCATAT
Source organism: Serranus cabrilla (assembly GCA_903364295.1). NCBI lineage: Eukaryota > Metazoa > Chordata > Actinopteri > Perciformes > Serranidae > Serranus > Serranus cabrilla. Next base: position 1,591,935 of record CAFUXE010000014.1, on the reverse strand, counting down.
GGGTTTTAAATCTAACAATGATGGACACGCAGAGATAAACATCATGTGATAACCCTGCTGAATGTAAACGTTCTTTAACTGCTGATCTGTCTGCATTTAGTTATTAAAGGATTGTGGCTTTACACATTAGCTCATCTGACATTTATGAAAGATCTCTGACTGTTGGGAAACAGACGACGGATTTGCACCACAAATCCCCACTTAGTGCAACACACGGCGACACGTTTAGATACACACACAAACTCTGACGACGGATATTGTGTTTGTGGGGTAAGTGGTATTCCCAGTGAGATTATCGTCAGCTGCTTCCATTAGCTCCTGCAAGAACAACAATGAGGCGAAATAAACACAACAACAACCAACAAACATCCTGCTGATGCCTCGTCAATACCTGCCAGTACAGCTGTACTACAACACACACACACACTTGTTTCGGCTGGTAATGTGGTATCGATGGGTCAGCCTTGGTGGTCAATGATGTGGTCAGCTATTTGGCAACAGTGTGTCTTTTTAAATGTAATTATTATACCGGACACATGTCAGCACAACTGCAGCAGTGTTTACAGTAGAGTGAATACAGTATGATGCATGGCAAAAAAAATTAATTCTGCATGAAGGACAAAAAAGAGAACAGTGCAGTACTCATCTTGCAAAAGGTTTATTGAAATCTCATCAGGCCCATCATACCTTAACCAAAGGATAGATGGCTTGCCAGGGACTTCCAACATTGTAAAACCGTTTTAAACACCTGGTTAACCTTGTGAAACGGAATTACTTGGTTAGGTTTAGGAAGGGTTAGGTTTGGTGAAATTAAAATAACTCAAAGTTGACTTTTAGTTTGGTTGTTTTGAGGTGCTATTATGTGTTGTCAGGATGTTTCTTTTTAAAATCAAGTCTAACATGGTAGTAGTGTAGTGTAGTGATTTATGAAGATGCTTTAACTGCAGAGGCAAGTCAGCAACAACAAAAATAAGTGTACTGTCCCCGAAATATAAAATAATAACAAAAGGAAATGAAAAAAAAACTGGCAGGCTAGTTAATAACACTTGACTTTGGCAAATTGTCAGCTCAGGTTCAACAGCACAAAGTTTACTAGACGTTTGCTGAAACCATATTTCTGTATGCAGATTTGCAACCCTGTAGTGGAATTTTGTACAAGCAGCATTATATTAAAGTGAAAAAGTATTCGGAATGTTAAAAACACTGCCATTGTGTGCGTTTTGCACATTTCCCTCCAGAGATGCTGGCTTTTTGAAATCTGAATTGGGAGAGCAGAGTAGGTGATTGTTACTGTGCTGTTTTTCATGATGCATTCCAAATCCTTTCTGTTTGCTTTCTGTAGCCAACAGGAATTTACATGAATTTCCAACCGGCAGGCAGAAGACGAAGAAGAAGAAGAAGAGGAGGAGGAGGACTACACTTTGAGCACCTGCCAGCAAACTAATCGGCCTATGACCGATTTGGCCCTGTGGCCCTTCCAGCCTGACCCGACCAATCCGAGCGCAAACATCCTGCGGTGCGGCGGGGCACAGAGGTGGAGCGACAGCAGATTATAATCAAAGGAGGAGCACTTTCAAATTCTCTGCACTTTTTTTGGAGAGTGATAGAATTGGATTTGGTTTACAACAAAGCAGCCGAGGTTTATTATTTCTTTCACATAAGAAATCTAGTGTAGGGAATTACAATCACAATCAATTTGCACTCAAATTTAGTTCAATTTGTACAAGTAAAGTAAAAGTACATTGGGGGAAAATGAGATCCCTAAATGGATTTAAGGGGAATGTACAGACACTTTAAACCAAAGACGAACACTCAAAGTAAATGAGTTAATTTCTCTCATTTGATTGATTGATTATCTCTAAGATTTGCTCGTTTAGATCTCAGGCTCAACTTGGTATTGATTTCCAAGGGAATTTTGTGACTTTTTTTTAAATGAAAAATCCTTGAATTGACTATTGGGATGAAATAGTAAATATTAGTTTGACCTTCCTTTTCCATGTTTTGTGTTTTGGTATTGACTTAATAATTTCAATAATAAAAAGACATTTTACCACAAAAAAAAACCTGACTGCAATAACTTTCCCCTGGAAACTGTTTTTCATACTGTCTTTGTGATTAGTTTCTTTGTTTTATTCTATGTACAGTAATAGTGTATATTTCTGTGTGAATTTTGTTTATGTGACGCATTTATCTGGTTGGAGTTTTTCCAGAACACAGCACAGTTACAGATTTTAGTTTTGTTGCCAGCCTCCTGTGGTGCAATAGGATTGAGAAAAGCAGCACAGCAGGTTCACTTGATTTCACTTGTATCCCAATGTGTGTCACTCATTCCACAGCTGCTGAGTCAACATTCAAATATTTGGAATATCAGTGGTTTGAAAACCAGGAACAGCAGGTGGAGAGATTGAAAAAAGGAATCAGTCCACGCCTGCCTGCACTGCCTGCCTGTCTGTCTGACTGACTGACACAGCAGAGCCAAGTCTGAATCTGAATCAAATTTCATTTGTCTGCTTTCTGGGCCACATGTTTCCTGGCCAATGACCTATCACCTCATTGCTGTAATCCTTCGACAATGATGCTGCGATCTGGCGCTTCCTCAATCCTACAGTCCACTGCTGACCAGCAGCTGCATGGGTTTATGTTTAGGTAGAAGGAAAGAAAAAGGAGACACAAGGAAAAGCTCACTTTGTTCAAATTTATTTCCTGACTGCTGTAGTCAGAAAATCAGACCATAAACATATGTTTGCTTGCATTTTCATAATTAAATCTGCAGCCACAAAAAAAAACATGGTACAAGTGCATTTAGAGTGTGTCCACCTCCAGTTTTCTTTATTAAATTATCCAAAATCTGGGTGCAAAGAAAAGCACAAGGGGGCAAAGGGGCTGCATTTACTCTATTCATTTATCATAGGTGTGTTCAATTTCCATGACCTATTCCCTTTAAAAGCACCTTGCTTTTGCCTGTACCTGGCTGATTGCTATTAACATGGTGGATTCGAGTCTATGCTGTCTCACAATCCTCAGTCCAACCAACAACTGAATCTGACTGCAAATGAGAAAATGCAGCAATACGTTTTTAACTGAGAAGAAGAAGCACCGCAGTGAATGCCTATGTGTGTAATTGCAACGCGTGGATCAGGTCTGAATGATCAGAATCTGCTTGTACGTATAAATCACCCACCTGCCACTCATCCAAATGAATTATTTTCTCCAATTCTAAGGACATGCACCCTAATGGATATTGTACTCCACTCCCTGTAGATCATGTGCTAACAATGATTTACACCTTATTTTAAGGTCCTTCATGTTTTTCAAATCTTAATTTCATTTTTTTTCACATCACTTAAGCGGTCTGTGCATGTGCCCCTGATTGGAAATCATTACAAGGCTTTATGGGATGTCTAAGTGCAAATCAGCTACTGTGTAAAATAAATTAGTTTAGCTGAGAAGTTCATTTGTTGTATGATTGGAATGTGTGTGTGTGGTTCTATATGTAGATAACAACCTGCAACTCATGAGCATTATACATACATACATCCTGCAATGGAGGAAGCAAAATGCATACAAATATATGGGCGAACCTCACACACACACGCACGCACGCACACACACACACAAACGGCCACACACACACAGCCACACTTCCCAGCAGCCAGCTAGCTAAAACCCCTCAATCCATGATGTAATCTCTAAGTGTGTTCAGTAATTACAAGGTCCTGGATTCCTCCGCTGCTTGGAGCCACCTCAGCCTTATGTAACGGACGTCGCACGTGCCGTCAATTCACTGAGCGAGATTACAATATGGCTGCTTTAAAGCCTGCGGCAAGACAGTCGGCCATTAAATCAACTTGCTCTGATCAGCGATGGTGATAGTCGGGAGATGAAGAGAGGAGGTGATGGGCACCAGCGATAACGCTTACACATACAACTAGTGGTGTTTACACATAAATATACATGACAGGCCTTTCAATAGGTGCTACCGTTTTGCTTCCCAATCACTTCAGTTTGATTTGGGACGCAAAATGGTACAGGTGAGCAACATGCTAAAGTCCTCAAAATGGTTTAAAAACACACTGTATAAGCATATAGCTGTATATTGTGTTATTAACTTCCCAGCTCATCCTTTTGTTTTAAGAAGTGTAAGATCTGTTCCTGATTTGTTTTGTCTGTTTCATCATTTGTCCCTCAACCATCATTATTTTGCACATTTCCTGAGTTGTGACAACTATGTTCGATCTCTTCTATGGGGAGCCGTTGGTGGGGGTCGTAACAATTTAATGACTCATCCGGGATTTATCAATTATGATTGTGAAATTTTTGACTAACTTTACTGAATACATACATTTCAAGAGTCAGAACTGTTTTGTTGGTTTAACAATAATGATGTCAGTTAGGTTAGGTCAGGGCTGTAGAATACTAAATCTTCACTACATCTCAGGTGTGTTCAAACGTGGGTGTGAACTTCTTTTTAAAGTATAGAAAATTTTAATTACAAGTTGTCTTATCAGTAATAGCCATGGGAAGCAACCCATTATTCATATTGGCTGAAAAAAAATCCATGTTGTGCACCCTGAAGAAAATTATTTGCAACTTCAAAAATGTTAACTGCATTTGTTTAGGATACCATCAAATTTCCATAATATGACACATATGGAGAATTGACTGGCTAACAACAATAGGGAATAAATAACCTAATCTGCAAATCACCCAAAGCTGATTAAACACCAACAAGATAAGGCATCAAAAGGTCCATCACCCACGATGGGCCTTGAGTGGCACAACTATTCATAAAGAATCTGTGACCTCGAGCCTGAGGCCCATAACAGGCTCCAACAACCAGCAGCAACCTCCATGTAAACCTCCCATGGAGATTAATCAACAAAGCCCTCGCTAAAGAGCTTTAACACTCTGATTGGGAAGTGCTGCAAGAGGTGGCAAAGGCTAAAAATGTATCTTCAACTCAAATAATTTCTACAGATGAATGCCATGACATGAGTCCTGTGCAACAACCACAGCGAGCAAACAACAAGAGGCGTCAAGGGACACCAGAACTTACTGGAAAGCGCTTAACATCCCCAGTTCGTCATCATCGTCGCACGGCTCCATCCTGTCAGCCGGACCAGACGGATGAAGGAATGAACGGGTGGAGAGAGTGGGATGGACGCCCCGGCCCCACCAACCACCAAAAGGCTCAGAGCGTCGGAGAAAGAGCTCCTGTCCCGGTCCCTGAGTCCAGCTCCTCCACTAAAAAATCCACTTCCTCTGAATCTCTTTAAAAAAAATCCCCAAACTCAATTTTCTGTGTGTGCGTGTGCATATGTGTATGTTTGAGTGTGTTCCTGATTTTTTTTTTTCATTCCTAGCTTGGTGCCAAATGTTCCAGCTTAGCACCGCTGTGCAGCACCGCTGGTGATGGATTTAGCCGGGGCATCTGGGCCAGCGGGGATAAACTCCATTCACTCACACACACACACACACACATAGATGCACGGACACCGGCGCACACACATGCATGCAGAGAGTGTCATGCGGTGGGAGATCGTAGGGAACAATGTTGGGAAGACCTCCCCCACTCTGCACCATCAGGGAGATGACAAGATGTGTGATATACAGTGTGTCCAGCACACACACTTCCTGTCCCCACACACAGCTTGCACACAGAGCGGGTGGATCAATGCATGAACAGATGTGTGCCAACTTTAGAGCTGCTACTAAGCACAGACATCAGCAGCTGTACTTACAGCGAGCATGAGTGTGTGTGTGTATCTCAGACACAAAGATGTCTGATGCCACTCTTAAACCATAGAATGTGACAAATAACAGACATTTCTTGTAAATGTGTGTGTGGATGAGAATCATTGATTGTGACATGATTCTCTCCTGTCAGAGCAGGCAGAGGTCAGCTGAGCCCCTGGGCATACAGCAGGCAGAGATTAACACAACAATAATGTATATACAATAAGAGAAGGACACAACATAATAGTGCAGTCGTCCTTGCTGACTCAGAGGAGATAAACAAAGACCAGGGACAATAAAATCTGATTGTGTTGAGTGAGAAAGAAAATTTATTCACACGGCATCACATAAACTACTTCTAGCCTCCCTTTTCTCTCTCTGGGTGAAGAGGGGGATGAGCACAAACTATACGAAACACACTGTAAAAACAACACTATCTGCTGCATGTGGGAGTGTAGGCCACTGGCCCTATAACAGGACAGAGTAGGAGGGTCATCGCTGATAATCTTCACTCCCTCTGCATTTACATGTAGACAAATAAGATTTCAAGGGCATAGCATCAACAGACTTTAAAAAATGTACTGGGTAAATGAGATTAAAGAAAGGGCAGGGAATAGCACTGCCCTGTTTCTTTTATTATTGGGTTTTTTATATTTTATTCATGCAGACTGAAATTTTGTTTTATTCTATTTCAATTTCCTAACATGATGGTTGAAATAGCTAGTCGGAGTCCTTTGGGTTCGAGTTTGTTGTGGCCAAAAAGTGAAGCCAATGCAGAAGTGCTTTAACTTGCATTCTTTGCAAAAATGGCTCAACTTCACAGTCGATTTACCACCTCAGTAAACATTTTCTTAATGGGTTTGATGTCTCAACTGCTAGTTTAAAGTCTTATTAAATAGCGCATGAGGTTCATTTTGATATATAGTATTAGCTTGTAACTTAGCATCCTCCTTCCTCTTTGTTTCACAGAGGACACAAACCTTTTTCTCCTGGGCCAAAGTCCTTTGTTTGTTCACCGCCAATCACTACGGCGGACGGTCTAAAGCGTAAATATGGATCGTATTTTTCTGCCTGTACAAACGACGTATACTTATGTTTTTGAGGGGAGATCAGTCTGCTTTGAAACAGTCTATGGGTTATACTAAGCATTTAGGTAAAACAAGTGTGAGGTCAAGCTTTCTATTTAATGTGATTGAATCAAATGCCAGCAATACTTAAACCCTTTTCAAATCTCTTGTCTAATAATATTTTTGTAAAATAATCAAAATGTGCATGTTTTAAATCATAGAAGGTAAATTCCTTCAATGGTTGCTAAAAAGGTTGTTTCATATTCCACATTTCCCTGTTTTTTCACCTTCTGCCTGGCACACACTGACCTATGCTCCACACTGTCTGTGTGCTTTGCTGCTCTGTTCATCCCACCTTGCAGTAAAAAGCCTCCCGCAGTACCAGAGAACACATCTACCAGCAAAATCAGACCAGTACGAGTCCAGAAAACTGATCACAACCTACAAGTGAAGGGCTCAGCGTGCCCAATCGCTGGTGCAGAATGCAGATTGCAGAGAAAGTAGGCCCAGAAAGACACTCAAGATCAATGAGGCACTCTGAAAGTAAAGCCAGGAAGTAGAGAAATAGCCAAGATCTCTGCTTCAGGCCGCAGTAATGTACTTTAACAAAAAACGTGATTGATGTTCAAGACCTAAAAGAAGGCTTGAAGGGAAGTTACATAGCAGCAGCATGTTAGGTCCACACAGAAAAATGATCCTATTTTCATTGTTTACTCGTAGCATGGCTGCCGAAATAGTTTTTTTTAATGCTGTGTTAGCTTTCTACAAATTTATTTCCACAGTTTTGTGTCATGTTAGTGAATTTTCTGTAATGGGGGAAGGATCAGCGGCGCCAGAACTCACAGTCCAGCCTGTTGGAGATGTTGTTGGCCTAATTCAATAAAACATCTCTGATAGCGAGCAGTATTTTCATAACCCAAGTGATATACGGTACCTACAATCTCACACACTCATCTTTATAACATCTAGCCGGCTGCTGAAAAGCGCTGCCTGTCTGATTGTCCTCAGATTTATGACTGCATGGTCTAATGTCCTCTACTGTCACTTTGTGAGTGAGTACATCATTCTTTTAACAGCTCAACTTGGCGTCTGTATATTGTAATATCAGTTTGTTTGCACTGCAAAATGCAAATGGATGTTCCACAAAATTTTAAAATGACATAATGATATAATGCTAGCCCTGCACATTGCATTTCAGTGGAGGCCAACTCCATTTGCTACCTCTGAGATGCCACCTGGTAGTGACTCTTAGCCAAGGAGCTATCTATAGCCATGTCTACAGGGACGTGACTGCTGATTTATACATGACCCCTGTGTGTCCACAATAAAACACATCCTGTTAGACTAAAATATCGTGTCAGTATCAAATGTCAGATATCAACCAGCTAGTGCTTTTCAAGGCAGATATGGATTTTTCTCCCTGATCAGAGCTGCATTATTTCTTTCCTTTTTTCATATATTTATTTTCATTTTCACATATGCAGTTTATATGCTTCCAAATGAACAATTCACAACAAAATAAAATGTGTATAAAAGAGAGAGAGAGAAATTAAAGGGGAAAAGGAGAAAATATAAAAATATTTAAAAGAATCAAAAATAAAAAATATTTAGAATTTAACATTTTTCGTAATTTGTTTTAAACATGAATTTGAGACTTAATAGTTTATCATTTTTACATAATTTGTACGCAGTTCATATGCTTCCAAATGAACAATTCAAAACTAAATTAAAAAAAAGAAAGAAGTTAAAGGGGCAGAAATGAGAAAATAAAAAACTAATAAAATAATAAATATATAATATAAATAATAAATAAATAAATAATTTATTCTTTAATTTAACATGTTCGTTTTAGAAGTGCATTCTAGACTTAATAGGTTAATATTATTCTCACATGTTTTCCTGAACAGAAATAAACGTGTGTAGGATTTAGAATTAAAGTGAGGTTAAGATTATGAAGGTTAATGTCAGGTGATGGCAAAGGTGTGCATACTGGAAACAAATACTGGATTAAGAAAGGAGGAAAAAGCACCTACATGCTCTACACACACAGACATGAAGGTGTGTATGTGTGTGCATGTTATGCCTGAAATGACTCCTGGCCAAATGACTGCACCTCCATCGTGTCCATCTGGAGGCTTTGTGGACTTTATGTAACAATGTTTGTTTACTGGGAAAAGCAAGCAAAAGAGTCTCCTGAGTAAAGGCAATTTGTTTTGTTTTTATCCACTTACTACCGCGACCTCTATTTTATGTAATGTTATGTGGATTGTCGTGGGAAAGGAGAGGACGGGAGGCAGATCGGGTGGAGGGACGGACGGGGTAATGACAGGAATGACACAGGGAATGTAGGAGAAAAAATGATGGAAATGGGAGAGGGAAAGGGAGGGGTCCTGCATGCTGATGACTCACTGTGCAAAATAAAAAATGACATTACGAATGCAGGGTTCAGGGACTGTTTAACTGGCAAAATACAACGTCATCCTTATTCGGAACAAAAGCAATGACCCGTCGTGAATTCTCATAATACGTATCACTCACATCTCATTCAGCTAAAAGTCTCATCTGCTGGATTCCATGGAACAGACGGCTCACTCCCAAGTGCCAAAGGTCCTTACTGTTTCATTAAAAAGAGAATAGAAATTCATCCTCTCCTTAATTACACCCTCTCCTATCAGTCATTATACACCGTGAACTAGAATGGAGCAGACCTCTGTCAAGGCCAATGGTGCGTTTTGTGGTTAGCACGTCATTATACACACACATACGGTTCATTGTTGTAAAACAAAAAGGCTGCAGTTTCATTGAATTTAGGCTACAAAAACCACTGACCCAGTTTTAGGGCAAAAATGTGTGAAAGTTATACGTTAATTAATTAATTAATTAATTGTACATAAATGCCATAAGTGAAGTAGTTATGACGTGAATATCGTCAGTTACGCAAAAAACGTAAATGTCGAAAAAACGTGATTGACAAAACATAAGCCACGGACGTTACGTAAAAAAAACACAAGTTACGCCAAAAATCTTCTGCATTTGTTTTCACACGGGACACATGTCACACAAATGCAGCATCCGTGCCCCTATCTCACAATGTTCATTAAAGCCCCATAATTCAGATCTGCTCCAAAATTTTATGGGTTCTTCCTCAACTCATGCTACACCCTTCCTCCAAGTTTCATGAAAGTCACCCGAGTGGCTTTTCAATAATTCTGCTGATATACAGACACAACAAGCTGAAACATAACCTCCTTGGCGGGGGTAATTATCGGAGCCACCCACCAACTGACCAAAACAGAAAATCTGCTCTTCTTCCTCCTGTGATTCGCTTTCCTATATTGTTTGAACCAATTCAGAAGCTCAATTACCTGCGAGTTCAACAATGTTTCTCCACATCTAATTAAAGCTCAAAGGTCAGAATTTTTCAAAAAGACAATCTCCAGTTGCACTGCTTTAGTAATTGATGAATCTTGCATGTATTATCCCAATAAAAGAAAGCAACGTAATAAAATGTCAGAATGGCTCGTTTGCTCATTGATTGGCTGTAACTCTTAAGTTTGAATTCCACACACATCCAGCCTCGCTCACAAATTCAAATGGTGGTCCACTGAGGGCCAATTAAAGGTCAAAATTTTACACTCAAATGTGATGCATCACACAACACTGCAGTGATTTAGACGTCTCAGCCCTGTGTTCAACTAAAATACACAATTTCCTTTTCTATCTCATTCTTTTACAGATGTTTCCTTTGTTTCGTGGCTTTGGTGCTTCCAGTGCAACCCCATATCTGTAAACAACAATTTGAACTTTTACTGAAGATAAACACCTAATAATCCATCACGTTAAATGCATCAACTAAAACATGAGAAAGGGTTTGAATATTGTTTACTTCTATAAATCCAGGCTGGGAAACAGACAGTGAGAGTCCAGGCAGCAGCCACCCTACAGCCTTCACTGCACAGCCTCACGCTAAAGCCTGACTTTAAATCCTCTCAAATTTGATGTCAAAACCACAGAGCTTGAAAGAAGTAGAAAATGCAGTTACAGTAAGATAAGTGGGAGGGCTCAGATCAGAGTGCCTCCACCCAACTGTGAAAATGTCTGTCTGACACACACTGCGCTTGCTTGGCAAGATAGAAACAACTTCCACCAAAATTCTCCAGAAGACCATTTGCAGCCTCTGCTCAGCTGAAATGAGGCACTGAGTGCACTGGAACATGGAAACACAGTGCTATATTTAATTATCCGTGAGGTAAAAGTGAATAAATGTAGCACTTGGAGCCTACAGTTCACTAAAGCAGAGATCTAATTAAATAAATGAGAAAATATGGCAAAAAAATGTAATTTTAAAACTTACACAAGCCAAATAAGCACGCATTCCACCTGAAACAGAACACTCACGAAGCTCGTCATTACATAGTAAAGTCACGGAGGATGTGGTGTGAGTAAATACTATATCTCATCCTACCTCATGACTCAGTGTGCCATCACGCTGCGCCTCTCCCGACTGTATCCTAATCCTCAGGCTGCCACCAGCAGAGGGGAAGGCTTCCCCGAAAACAACAACAACTGCAGAAAATGACTTTTTTGGGGTAAATGAGGGGTGGGGTGACAACGGGGAAAAATGTATGTTGTGAAGCAGTTAAGATAACAGACGGAGGAGGAGAGAAACAAAATGAGAAGAAATAGAAATGATGAAAGGTGGTCAAATAGGGTTGAGGGTGCAGAACAGTGGTGATGGGGTCAGATGATTCAGCAGAGAGCAGCTCACTCTCTCTTTATCTGCTTTTATTGCCACCTCCACCCCTTTTCTTTTTCTTTTTTTCTGCAGCTCCCTCTGGGGTATGATCCTAAATGCTGCCTCTCTCTCCCCTCTCACTCTGTGTCTATACATCTTTTATTTTAGTTTGGCTCAGAAAAGGCACAGTGAAGCAACGAAAGAAACATTAAGTCAGTAAAACTGCTATTTTACTTATATTATTATCTCTATTATCATTCTCACGTGAGGCATCCCAGCTTGTTCCAGATGGTCCAATCATCATTAAGCTTCCCTAAATGCACCAGCCAATAGGGTTTAAGCGCACTGACCGCTGTAACCTTTTTAGACTTTAAATCAACGCAAGAACATTAACTGTTTCCCTGCACAGGACTGAGTCAGATCAGCTCAAGGAGGAGAGTGCTGAAAGGGAAATATGAAGAGGAGACGAAGAGTGAAGCGTCTCTTGAAACGTTTCTATCCAGCTGTCAAGCTAATTTTGCTCAAAATTATATATATATCATAAAATCTGTGGAAGCAAAAGGTGTTTCTCAAGGCATCAAAAATAAAACAAAATCTGCTTTGCATGCATTTTTGTTAAATATTGAAGACTATATTATGCATAACATATATATAAAGAGCATCAGTGCATTGCAAAATGTTACGACTGTCAGAAAGATATAGATTCCCATTTGTCTCTTTGTCTCCAAACCTGGACGTGAAACATTACAAAAAAAGACTTGCTGACATTTGCCATTTTTATTGAGACATTCCATTTTAAAGATGGAAAACCCAGCGACTGACAAAGACGGATAAAAAGAGCAAAATACATTTATATTCCACAGCTGGCTCTGAAATATTCCTCAACCAAAGTTTAATCAGTCTACGGATAAAGATACTCAACGCTCCACTGGGAGTTTGTGGAGATTTAAAGACACGGTGAGTGTTAAGACTTTTGTCTGTCTCTGGAAGGGTAATTATATGTATCAGGGCATGGCGGAGTGATGGGGAGTGGAAAGAAAGGAACGCTTGACAAACAACACCCCAGGTTTCCTCACTTCCCAGAGCCTTGGGATTCTCTGAGGAATTCAAGGAGAGGTGATTTATGGTGTCTATCTAAACTAATGCAGGGCTTGTCAGTCCTGCTACTGGGAATCCGACTCCCATTACAGAAACACTCATGATTAAAAGCAGATGAAACAGATAATCATCGCCACTGTGGACTGAAAGCTAAGTCTCAGTGAGCATGCATGTACTGCTGGTGGAGATCTTTAATCCTCTTCTCTCTCAGAGGTTTTGTTATATTATATATTCTCAGCTATAAAAGGAAACATCATCAGTGAAAAGTCTTTTAAATGTCGAAAGAACGGCATCACTGGCTCAAAAAGTGTGCACATTAATATTGACTGGTTCCATGAAAACATATTGATCAAGCCTTGTTTGTATCAATGGGCTCGTTATATCACATTGTACCCTGCATCAGTGTGCAGCATGATGCAGAAATGATATTCAGAGAACAGATTCAAGGCATCGATTTCATTTTGATGAAAATATGGGAAATGATGCACGCCTCAGTGTGATAATAAAAACAGGTCAGACCAAGGTGGCATATTTAAAAGTGAATGCATCATGTTGAATGGCATGTTTGCTGTTTCCTGATTAAATTTGAATTTAATACACACACTCATGCATGCAGTTTATCATGGGAGTCACATGAGAGTGACAAGGACACTTTGATATGCAGCCATATCTGTCCATTTTCCTGTAATATATGCAATGGTGGAAGAAGTATTCATTAAGCAAAAGTACTAATGCCACACTGCAAAATGACTCCACTACAAGTAAAAGTCCTGCATTCAAAACTTACTGAAGTAAAAGTACAAAAGCACAGCTATCAAAGTATCAAAAGTCCATTATGCAGAATGGACCCACGCAGATTGTTTTATATATCCCAATTATTTAACTATATTATTATTTTTGATGCATTTATGTAAGCAGCATTTTACTGTTGTTTACTTATTTTAGCTACTTTGTGGTTTATTTTAGAAACCTGCAAAATCATTTTTAAATGTATCATATTTTTGCCCTGAAAAGTAACAAGTAACTAAAGCTGGAAGCTGAATGTAGTAGAGTAAAAGTACAATACTTGTATAATATTACATATCGACACCCTCTTAAAATAATGAGGAAAGTTTTTCAGGTTTTTCAGATAAAGCAAAAAACTGGTGCGTAGCATCTTGAGGAGATGATTTAGGAAAAAAATTATTTGTCAAAAGACGACTGATGAATTTTTAGCGAAGGTGACGATATGTGGAAATAAGTACAATTGTACTTGAGTCAATGTACTTTCCACCACTGAAAATATGCAACATATATAAACACTTTTCACCTTCTCCCATATGAATCCTCTACTTATTACAATATTTTTCTTACTCATCATTTCCAAGGAAAGACGTCTCGGTCCATGCAACCCTCCTGGTTCGAGCTTCAGAAGAAACCTTGAGTGGAGAAGATTTCTTTGGCTGCTGGTACTCGAATGGTTTACAGCCGACGGGAGCTGTCAGGGGAGTCAGGACTTGGTCAGAGCTGACTGATGTGAGGTCAGTGCTGATGTCGAATGAGGTCCAAGAAGAGTCAGAGGAGGCAGAGGAGCTGGTGTCCACCTTCTCCTCGTGCAATCCATCTCCTAGATTCATGGTGGAAGGATGGGAATGAAGAGAACGGGAGGACGAGGATAAAAACCAGAGGATGGCGATGAGAAAAACGGAGACTTCGATGGAGATGGGTAAAAAGGTGAACGCATCAAGTAATGTTTTGAAAAAGCCAAAGCTTGGAGTGGATAAAGGAAGGGAAGCAGGTTGAAATTAGATAAATGAATGGAAAGAGATGTCTCTACACTGTGACTGGCCGAAAGCTTTTCACACTCTTCTCTCTCAGAAAGACAAAAGACCAATCAGAGGAAACACTAGACAAAAGAGATGGTTATATAGATCTGAGGGCAGGAAAAGAAAAGCACTCAGGGACCAAAGAGGAAACCAGACACAGAGCCCGGAGAGTGGGATGGAAGACAGGACCCAGCCGCTGCAAATGGAGTCGAACACAAACAAAAGAAGAGGCGGAATCAGGTGAAAGGTGCGGGGAGCAGCACTTACGAGGTGATAGCTCACATCTCGTTACATCCCATTTTTCCCCACAACAATTGAATCATGTGGTAAGTGGATAGAGACGGCACGGGACGGGAAATCGATTGGAGATGCATGGAGAGCCTTGAACTGGTGGCTTCTGTGGCTACATGATAGCAGCAGGCAAGAGAGTGCCGTCTTGGGTTGCAGTGATAAGCAGTTTATTACAAGAAGTCTGACCCAGGCCAAATACAATTAGGGCTCACCACTAAAACCATTAGGACCCTGAAATGGGGAAGGCATCCCACATAGGTACACTGGGAATAGACTAAGAGCGCTGTTTCACAGGATGTAAAGATACAGTACGCAGGTACAGAAGAGGCTTTGCAAGCCTTTTTCAAGGGAATTAAGCACCCAGTGGTTGGAAAATCCTGAAGGCGGATTAGGAAACTGGGATGATCTACCATAATTAAAGTAATTTACACTCCTTTCCAACATTAGCTACCGTTAGCTTGTAGCATACAATAGCAAAATGCCAGGACAGCAGAGTGTCCGACGTTTCCTTAAAAGCACAGGAATAGTGATGGCGTTAACAAACAAGGTGAAACTATAAGGATTGGTGATGGACGACAAGCTCGTTTCACCTCTTTTCTGTTTATCATTTTTCTGCATTGTGGAGTTCACATTAAAAAAGTGATAGCATGGTCGCTTTCTGTTTCTTTTCTCTTCCTGACGTAAGCTGTAAGGATGACTTTATAGTGGTTTAAAAAAACGGAAATTAAATGCTATTAAATAGGTCTTACAATTTACAAAAATGAAAGACTGATAATAGATGACAGAATTTTTATGAACTTGTCTGTCAAAATGATGAACGGAAAATGTTAACACAACCTCTGGCATCACCAATACATCAAACTAGCTTAATTAATATAACACCCACTGTGCAATGACACAGAGCTGGTGGAAAACTGAAAAAGTGCCTGGTTTAGAACATATCGAACTTCCATCTTTGCCAAAAACTTGTCCACCTCTGCTTTGAACAACCAAAAGACTGCCATCCATCTTCAGCAGACAGGGTCCATTGATTAACTGTTCAGACGCTCACCAGGGAAACCATAGCAGCATCATGCCGCATCAATAAAAGCCACAACAATTTTTGATTCATTAATTTTAGAATAGAATGAGTTTAAATGAGCTCCATGACACTCAAAGGTTCACATCCAAGTACCTCAAAAACAAACAGGAGCTGTGTTAACAAGGAGAGCACATTGGAAATGTCAAGCTGTGGCATTTTCAGGGTCTTCGTTTTGCTCAGCTTTAGTCAGGGGACATGGAAGGTCAAGGTGGCTGATAGAACGCCTGTCTACATTTAACTTTTAATAGAGTGCTTTGGGAGGTTTTTGGTAATTCAGATCAGAGAATAAAAAAAGGCGGCTATGACCTCAGGCATTGTGCCAGGATGTATAAAAGTACAGCCAGGAAACTTAAATACTCAGTTTATGTTTTCTAAACTCAAAGAAATAGAGCACAAATAGAACACAGATGAGCTGTAAGAAAGCAATTACAAAGTTAGTACAAATAAGTCAAATTAGCTTCACATATACATCCTAAAAAATAAAGACAGATAAAGTCAGAAACGCTAATTTGGACATGGTCTAACAGCTCAAAAGTGAGGTAGAAAAACAAAATGCATCTCACCAGAACTTCTGTCCCATGAAAAGGTGAAAGAGTGAGACAAAGGAAGCGCAGTTTTTTAATAAGGAGTTGAACTTAATCATGTAATTAGGCGGAAAGAAAATGTGAGCAAATCAGTGATGAGGAAAGGAAGTGATGTAAAGGAAGTGAAGAGGGTAAAAAAAAAGATCTAGTTTTTTAAGATGTTGTATATATTGATTTTGTATGATTTCCAATTGAATATGTCAAAGAATTCGAATTTGTTTTATTAATCCTCACTGTTCGGAATTGGGGTTATAATCAAAAGAAGACATCATGCCTATAATGAGCTCAGGAGGCAGAGCCGGACACAATCATGGTGCTTCAAGTACATGAGAGGAAGATGGAAGTCTTTATTTAAACTCTATGAAGAAAACAGAGCTGAAAGGAAACAGACATCCTAAAAAATAAAATTAAAAACAGGCTAGGCAAATTGTAACCTACATAACAACGGAAACAGAGTATTATACATTGTATTATACTGCTATTTATTTAATACTGTATAGACAAAATAACTGTATTATGAAGCTTGGAATGGGTCAATCAAGTACTTTATAACCAATTTATCAAAAACATGAACAGAGTGATCCAGTGGTGTGCAAAGAAAAATAAATAACATACTAATCAACGGGTGTTTTGTATTTACATCTTCATAATGTCATGAAGGAAACCAAAAAAATCTCTTTTGATGCATTCACAAGAAATTCAAAGAATTTATTTTAAACTGCAAATTGGTTTTTCTAATGTTTCTGGCTTTTCTGAAATAATCATTTTATAAGTACTTACAACCTCAGGTGTGTATATCAAGATAACCTGTGGATAAGATTATCCTCAGAACAAGATATTTTGATGTTGCTTTGTATGAAAATGAAGGAGCAACACATTGTTTACTCTCAGATATGTTGGACACAGAAATTCTCTTTACCATTGTGCCTTCTCCTGTCTGCAAGAACTTGGCAACAATGAGGCAAGAAGCAGACAAATGAAAGTGAAAAGCAGCTAGACATTCATCAGACATGCACAGGACGAAAACAAAAGCAAGACAAACCAAGAAATAAGAAAATCTCTACTACAGAGATGCAAAGGAAAAACAATATTCCTGAATATTTAATAGTCAGTAAATCAGAACTGCTTGAGGAAATGAGCAGAGCGTCTCCGGGACAGGAGGAGGATCACATGGGAAGCGCTCTATAAAAAGATGGGCCAAGCTACCAAACGGGCTCAAGAAAGAGCTTCCAAAATGTGTTTATTGGGCAGCCAGAACAAGGACGCAGGGCTTTTCAATCTGCGTCTATCTGTCTGCCTTCTATGGACAGGCCACAATGTTGTTGTTGTGGTTATGAAAAGTGACAAAGTCAGATTGGGAAAAGCTGCCAAGCAGTGCAGTTCAGTCTGCCTCCACAGCTGACTGATTCAAAGCCGTTTTGTTTTGGCCAGCCTCTAAAATCTTACAGGCTGGGGAACTTTACAGCCGGAGTGTACACCTGTAGACCAGGTAACAGGAGAGGGAAAAGGTTTGGAAAGGGGACTCAGCAGTGGCTGTCTCCTGCCGACAAAAAGGTAGCACATGCCTACACGCAGCCTTGGAGCAGTACACTGAAGCAAAGTGGAGCAGGGCGGCTGGGCATGCAGGACAATCCTACAGACAGAGCGTAGGTGAGGGGTTAGCGGCGTGGAAGAAGCAACTAGTTCCACAAGGCGACGGCGGGAAAGCTAATGTTAGGCCAGAGGAAAAGAAAAAGGAAAGCACAACACAGCCGAGCCCCAGAGACCGCTGCAGTTTATTCCTCTGTAGCCCAGACAGGTCAGACTGGGAAAGCTGAAGGGAAGGTCAGGGTGGAGACAAGCAAAGGAAGGAAACACAGAAGCCGACGTCTCCTTCAATAAATCGGCCTCGGCTGTTTCATGCTGTAGTGGGCCTCTGACGCTGACACATATGCGGACTCAGGAAAAAAGTCCTCGTGGAATTCTGCCAGAAACCTAAGAGAGAGGGCGGAGATGGGAGGTACAAGAGAGAGAAATCTGATGAGAGGGTTTGACTGCGACAATGTTCAGAAGGCCTCTCTGTTCACATTCAATATTCAACATAAGCTGTTTGTCATCAGATAGGCTTACATGAAGCAAAAAGCAATGACAGGAAAGCATCTCAAATGTCAAGTCCCAGTTCACTTTGACTTCTGGTTTTCCTCGATATCCCTAGCTCATTGCACGTAAATCCCAGACCCCTTGCCCTCTGCTCGGGGGTATATATGTTGGACACAAAGCCCCCTCATCCATCCCTATACCATCAGCAGAGAACCAATCGCTACGACAGGAAGAGCGAGAACATGAGAATGACCGACCAACAGTCACAGAGGGAAGAGGGAAAAATCCCCCCCTCCTCCTCCTCCCATCTAATCAGTAGCGGGGAAAACTAATCCGGAATCTTCTTAGTATCCGCTACTCGGCCAAATCCTCTAAATCTTGCCATCTCATCTTAGCTCCACCGGCCTTCCTAATCTCAATGCAAACAAATTATCCTCATCAGAGGAGAACTTATGAACGCTTTGAATGACAAACAACCTAATGGGACAATAATGGGAATATTTGCATATGATACAGGGAATAAATCAAAGGCAAACAATTTTTTTAAGGAAACTAATTGTATTTAAGCTAAATTCTTCATTGCACATTTTTTAAAAAGTTGAATCAAAGAGATTCATTGAAAAACATTGAACAGGTTTCAATGCATTTTTATAAATCTGAATTTTTTGCCCTCTTTGGTGCCAGAAATTCAGCCTTGTGCTAATCTTTATTGCTGTTAGATCAGTACTAACACAAGGCAAGCCGCTTTAGGCATACACATTGTAAATCAGCATAACGTGTGCGTACACATGTGCACACACACCCACACTTAATCATAATCATTCTTGCGGAGAAAGGGAGAGTGAGAGATCAACTGCGGCCAAATCCCAGAATGCACTGCACTTCAGTCTCTGCGACATCAATCAGTTTTTGCCCGCTCTGCACAATCTGCCACGAGGCTGATTTCAGAGTAAAAAAGGCATAAAGGCGTTCCCAAAAGACATCAGTATTTGTGTCCAGTGTCCTGCAGAGGGTCCAGCGCGGCGGAAATCTTAATTACTTCCTGAGAAAAATGTTTTCTGTTTTGAACACTATCATTCGTGTCTTAGTTCATCACAGAGCTACAGAGGAGACTGAATCTGCGGGATAATTTACTTTTAAGCACTTCACTACTCTTTGCATCCAAGTTATTGTCTGTGTCATTTGCAGAATAATAATCTATGAAAAGAGATGCACCAGTGATTTGCAGTTCAGTGCCACTGAAGTGAATTAAAATACTTTCTACCAAAGGTTTTCCCAACTGCTGATGACATTGCATGGCAAGCTTTGCCAAAAGGAACTGCTAATGCTGCTGAAAAGAATGAGCTATTGGTATTTAGCGGACTCCTGTGTTGTCAGTGCAGGGAGAGGAAAAAAAATCTGTGCATCACATATGTAGATGCATGCTGCACACCACTCCCTGATATGAATGCCAGCCTGAGCTATTTTCAGAAGACCACCTAATGATTTAGTGGCACTGAGTACTGAGCTCCACTTTATTTATTTATATACGTTTTCTGGTTGAGTAGTGGAATAGAGGTACTTTTGGCTCCGGTGCTCAGGTCTGTCCCTGTGCTCGCTCTGTGCTGAGCGCAGGTGTTGCTCCATAGCACGGCCCAGTGGCAGAAGACGGGACTGCGTGTGTTTGATTAGAGAATGAGAGGACCTAAATCCCCCAGGTTTGGGACCGGCTGAACTGAAGATCGCTCAGGAGGATTTAAAGATTAGACTCCCGCGCTTGTGTAACGCCCACTCATCTCCGTCCCTCTAACACATGCTCTTTCTCACTTCATCCCTCCCTCCCCTCGCCTTCCCCCTCATGTTCTCGTTTACTTA
>CAFUXE010000014.1:1429881-1571569 GCA_903364295.1 Serranus cabrilla | reverse complement strand
TTTGCAACAGTGAAGCAGGCTACCAAACACTAAATCAGGCTTAAAATGCATTTGTCGAAGAGCGTTCTGGAGACGGATAGCTTCCAGTTTGTGCCCTCTCTCCTTGTGAAATGAGAACTTCTTGCAGGCCAACACTGCAGCTTGCAATTGAGCTTCAACGCTAAGCTAGGTCAAACCTTGGTTAATGAACCGTGCAGGTTATTAACAAGGTGCATTTTAAGTCAAAGTGCTTCCAATCTTATGTCCTGTTAATTGAATGCAGCACCTTGTCTTTCTAATGATTTATCCCCCACGAAAATTACACACACACACTCACAGTTTCCATCCACCTGACGGCACAATCCATTTTTAAGAAGGGCTTGAAATTTCAATATTACGCCTGAGTGTTTTTGTGAAAAACTGTAAGCCTTCAGGCCTGAGTGGACCAAATATTGGTACTTTCCCACCTACACAGCGTGAAGAAGCTTGAACGCTGTACTTAATCTCTTTAACCCGTTTTAATTAAATAGTTTCTGTCCCTCTCTCTTGCTTCGTAAAGCACTCACCTCTGAGACCTCTTATACAGAAAAATAATGATACATTTGAATGCAATAATCACTTACCTGAGAAAGAGTTCCAAATGCTTGACCAGGGCTCGGAGATTCCTCTCAGGGATCTGCATTTTTCCCAGGATCTCAGGAAGCTTCACTGGAAGAAAAGCAGGACAGTGAGCAGGGGAATAGAAAGAACAAGGAGACCCGATGACAATAAGAGGGAATTTACACGTTCATCATATTAAAACCCTTAAAATATCACATGAGAAGTGAACTATTGAGAGTAAAACATTCAGAGACACCAACCAAAAAGCCGCAGGAGGTGCTGCGATCCGTACAGGTAGGAGGGTGGGGGAGGTTGATCATGCAGAGGGTAGTTATCAGGAGTCAGCTTCCAACTTAGAACCTGGATGAGACACATTTAACAGTCATGAAATGGCACAAACAGCAAGGACAAAATAGTTTTATAAAGTGGCTAATTTACGCCGTCTGACAATTTAAACTCATAAAAGTTGCTTAACTTCTCTCCCTGCAATGAGGGAGACCATTTAAGTAATGACCCTCGCGTCCTTGAACGAGGAAATGTTTTCTTTCCAGTTAATAGTACGTTCATCACACACGCAATTTCATCACCTCATTAAGCTCATTGTTTCTCCGGCTCTCGAGGCCATAGAAAGGCCCACTTCGCTCTTTGCTCGGCGTCAAGGGCAAGGGGGAAGATGAGCCGCTGTGCACTGGGGTTTCTGGGTAAAGTAAAAAAAGAACGGAGAAAAGTTAGAAGATAAACTTCTAGTGATGCACTTTTCACTGCTGAAATATGGCTATTAAAATAACCCAATGACAGCTTAGAGTTACTGCAAGCAACAAAAGTTTTAAACGTTCTTTTCAGGAGAGTTTTATCCATCTTCTCTCAAGTTTTTCCCTGTTTGAGAGGAGGGATGTGAGGAAAGAAGTGAAACAGCACCATCTACTGGCCAAAGCTGGTTACTACAAATACAAAAAGTCACTACCCTGAAGACTAGAATACTGAGGATTCATCCAATGAATAATATTCACATGAACGTGACTGTGTGTGTCTTGACTTGTCAAACTCAGGTGTAAGTGATAATGTTAATGATGGAGCAGAACTTTAGATTATTCCTGCCGTATCAGCTAAAAAAGGCCACAGTTAAGAGTTATATCACAAAAGTATGATTTTTAATTGTGTGCTTACTTCTGTCGAGGTTGAGGAAGAATTTGGGCTGGGATGAGGTGTCGACCCAGCGGCGTTTGAGCTGCGGGGACGCCGTGGCACTGCCTCCACCTGGATCATTACAGACATTGTATTAACAGTTACTGAAAAGTGTCACGATTTTCCAAATACACAATTACACAAAGTTGAATACACAACAACTGCCTTTTAGATTTTTTAAATTCTTCTAAAGATAGACTACATGGTAACTAGAATGATATACCTCATATTTCTATGGAGTGTATCACAATGGGCTCAAATTTAAAGAGACTTATTATACTCAATTTCCAAGATTAGATTTTAATTTTGGGACTGCATTTAATAGCCTAGTAAAACCATCCTGTAATGTGAGCTTAACATTTTTCTATGTGTTGTACGTGATAGTCCTTCAACCGTTCCAACTCATTTCAAGAATTGAACATGAACCTGGGCCGGCCAGAGGCTGCAGCATAGACATTGACAATGTAAATTAACAATCAGGGACTGCTTGTAGATGGTGATAGACACAGATAATGGTGGCTCCTGGAAAAACCAGTGCTAATAAACGTGTTAGTACAGAAAAAGCAGCTATAACTGCAGTAACTGCTGAAATAACTTTAACACGTGTCTCCCATTTATCCGCTGAACAGTGTAACGTAAAGTTTGAAATGTTGAGCCCACATGATAGGATGGTCTTATCAGACACGCAATTAATTTAAAATGTAATAGCAAGAAATCGTTAAACAAAAACAAAGTAGAATGATCAATTTTCAGTTTGCAATTGAAACTGTAACATCTCTACTAAAAAAACATACAAAAATATATATATATACTGACTTTGTATCAAATACAATTTTAGATTCTCAAAACAGCAGTAAAAACTGATTACCTCCACTGCTTCCTTCCGCTGGCCGGTCGCCTCCAGAGGTGTTCCTGGTGGAGCGTCTGAGTGACTGGGACTGGAATGAAATACAGTCCATGTCAGGGTGTCGTCGGCGCTTCGGGGTGGGGGCAGGAGCAGTAGGCGTGGTGGCGGATATGTCGCTCAGTGCAGGTTGGCTGTCTGTGGACTGGGGCGTGGGTGGGTTGTGGCCCAGTGGACTCGGGCTGCGCTCTCGTTGGGCACTTCAAACACAATGGAAGAGAAAAGGCTTATAGCTTACTGCTTGATGATCAACTGTAATACATACCTGTAAAAGCAGAGTTTTCTGACACACTTACTTGCTGGAGCAGGGGGAGCCTTCATTGGCGGCCAGGAAAAGCCTAGAGGAGCTGACCTTTTTGAACTGGGCTTGTTCACAGGGATAGAGAAGGATCATGGGTAAGGTGAAGTCAAAGGTGATCCTCAGGCCGTCGACCATCTCCTTACACAACTCCTCGCTTAACACAAAAGAAGTTAAAGGATTATTATCATAATCATGCAATTAATCTGGGCCAGATATGGAGATTAATTCTACAATTAAAAGAAACCAATATTGCCTGAACACATGATCAATGAGGGATGAATTTGTCGTCTCACCTCTTCTCTGGTGGGATGGGCTGCGGGCTGCTGTTCTGTGTGGTGTTCTGCTGACGCCGGTACCTCTCGTTGGCCATGAATGCTTTGTTGATGGCAAAGTGCTTCACGTAGGACTCAAGGATGTGCACCACATTCGTCTGACAGGGAACCATCACCAGCTAGGGGAAAAAACATGGATGGAATCATGAAAAAAAGAGGAAACAGTTGATCAGTCATGTGAGTTTAATATTCAGTTCGTCAGAACGTAGCGTGTAACAATCGGCTGCATGTACCTTCTTCCTCTTGTTGATGTAAAAGCAGTCATCCTCCAGTTTCTTCTTTAGAACATCTGGGATGTTGATGTCAACATGGACGATCTTCTCCTCACATTCCCTTTTAACATTAATGTCCGGCTCAACCCTCTGAAACAACAAGATATGAACCTTTAGTCTATAGAAATGAAGAGGATTTAGATTTCAATGAATGGACATTACAAGGGAGTCATGAAAAGGAATAAACTGTCACCATTTTGTTGATGTCCTCAGAGAAGGTGCTGTCCCCACTATTTGAAGATTCAGGGTCAGAGTCGTCCCCGTCACTACTCTCTGAAGATGAAATCAAACCTAAGATAAAATATGAAATGATTAATGTGATTGCTGAGGGACACTGGGAGAAAATAACAAGGAGAGAAAGATTTCTCACATGCGTCATCACTGTCGTCCTCCTTCGGGAGAGTCTTCAGAGAAGATTTAGTACCAGACTGACGACGACGCCTCTTCGCCCATACCCTTCTCTTCCTACAGCCAGGAAAGAAAATCAAGTAGCCATTCAATGATTCTGCTCTTCCTACTAAGAGAGGCCTAAGTGATGTGCACACAAGAAAATATATTCAATGGTTGTACATTTTGATGGTGTTTACCTCCACGACTGAATGAATGAACCTAATATGAACTTACATGCGACCTAGAGCTTTGCGAGCCAGTTTATGTTGCAATGTACGATTTTCCTCAGTGTCCCTTAGGACATGATCCTCTGCAGCCCAACGATCCCAGCTACCCAAAAACACACACATTTAAAAAATAAAAATCACACAGACCTGCATGGTGGTTCATAGCTGTATCATTACACATTGATGTATGTGAGATTTGCAACAATAAACACTACAATGAGTATGATATATTTAAAAGTAGGTAGGTGATATTAAGTCCGGTTCATGCAATGCTTATCAAAGCGAGCCAGTTACCTTCTGTTCCAGCCGTTGAAGTGAATCAGGTACTTTGGGATTCTTCTTCCATGTTCATCTGTACTAATCAAGACATCAAGAACCTGTAATGTAAAACCAAAACAATAAGAAGAGTCTTGCTTTGGGCACTTGGTTAAGTGGGCTGTATGTGAATTTACTCAAGTGCATGTGTTACCAATATTTCGAAACTTTCATTTTTCAAGCAAATATAATTGTCAGAAGTCCCAATCCAGGGTTCACAAGACTTCACCTAAGAAGGGGAAACACAGATCATGCACCCCTGCCCAGAAAGGACATGCACCCCTCAGGTGGAATCACTTCAGCATAATCAGGAAGCATTAAATATTGTCTTCCTCCATTTCCAGCAGACTGAGAATCTGACACTGATAGTTTTTGTTTTATGTCCAAGTTGGAGCAGCAGTTGCTAGTTACTTTGCAAAACACGACTGTTGGTCAATTCAGTAATTCAGCCTCATGGTATATAATCTAAGCAACGTCTTTGCAGCAACTCTGAATTGAAAGAGGGAATATAAAAGCTAGCCTTGAATGTAACATGCTTTAATTAGCTACAGCCCACTGTCACTTATTTAGCACGATACTAGAGATAATAAAAACAGCATCACTCATCTTTTAAATGACTAGCGTTAAATACGTACCTTTAAATTCGGTATTTTACGTTGCAATGCTACTATTGCTCTTTCAATACACTACTTGCAGCTTCTAACCGCACTGCAAAGCACCACCATGCAGTTAAATAGTTAATGCTAACAGTTAGTGTAAGCTAACCTCGGTTAGCAAAAGCCTAGCATGCGTTGATGTAAACAAACCCTCGTTAGCGTTAGCATGCTATGTAGCCGGCTAACGACATTGCGCATTTATACGATAAGAAAAGTATATCAAATTTCGGCGGAAGCATTTGTCTGTTTAAATACAATGCCATTATCTTACTAGCTATCACGCTATAACATTAAAATTACAAGACGATAACTTAAATAACTAATTTGCCAGTGTTGGTAGCAAGTTAGCAGGCTAATGTGTTGCAATGTTTATTTGGTGTTGATATTAAACTACTTTGCATGAAAGTCACCCAGCTAAAATTACTTTACTGTTTTATACAATATGCTCATGTGGTAATTTGAATACCCATATTGCATACATTGGTGCTAGTTTGGTATGAAATGCTTTATCAAGAAGCCTCCATTGAAATTAACTAAACGCAGCAAACTATCTTAGTCTTCTTTACTAACATTACTTAGCTAACTTCTATAAGAAGAAACGTGTTATGAAACGTAACAATGTAAAAAATATTAACAGTTGGCGTAAAGTAACGTTATTATAGGGCCTATGTGGTTGTTAAAGTCGATCCATATTTCGCACACTTTACAGCAACAACCCTGCACTTCCGATATAAATGTTTCGATTAACATCTAAATAACGAAGAGCTAATTTACTAGCACAAAACATTACCTTTGCGTCATACAACACTTTAGCCTTGGTGGGGTCGGGTTCAAAGCACAGGACTCTTTCTCCTTTGTGAAATTGATATTTAATTCCCCGCGAATTCATTTGTTCATGGCGACGTGTGTGATAGGGGGCATCGCTGTATCCTATAAACGAGAAGGGTTTCACTGCAGCCTGGCAGGGTATCCAGGACGCCCATTCCACTGCAAGACGCACCTACTTCAGTAAATTACACGCCCCCGATATCCCCAAACTTAACCAATCAGAAGTTATTTAAGGGGAGTATCATATAGTAGGCGTGTCCTGTAGGTCTACACCCGCAGATAGAGCAACTTGCTAAAAACTCCTCCTTGCAAGACAAGAGCAATAACATTAAACCAAACCATTATAGATAAATATATATTTGTGGTTTAGGGTTCAATAAATAATAATGGTTTACATTTTTTGTTGTAGTTTATTCATTGATGGAAATGTTTAAGTCAGGGGTTTCTGTTAGGGAAAGGTTGCTTTGTTGGGTCATTTATGCCTTTCCAGCAGGAAAAAGCAATTGAAAATAGTGACATGACCTCTCACGGACACCATACTAAGAATGTAATTTCAAAATCCGGCCACTAGATGTCAGTAGAGGAGCACCCTCGGGTCTACAATGCTCCATGTGTTGCCTGCAAACGTGAAACTCATTTTACTGTAATTCACCTGTTTACCCCAATCTTAATCACACATTTTACCATTATCTTCATAATCTACACATTTATATGAAAAAGTAGGTCCAAGGATGAAATTTCACCAGAGGAAAATCCATCTGTGTCTGTTTAGGGATCCATGACATAAAAATTATAAAGAACCTTTTGGTGATTTTATTAAACTTTTGCAAATTACCTCTATTCCAACGCTGCTGATCATATTCAAAGATTAAATATCCATTTTAAAGCACCCTAAATATATTAAGCAACTCAGGTATCATACAGGCTATACCTTAGAGGAGGAAAACATGTTGTTTGCGTATTCAGTTAACACAGTTTAGGGAAGGAACCTTTTCCTCGAGGCAAAATACAGTAAAAGAAAATTCACCATGTCTCAATAATCTAATCTACCTCTATTGGAACAATATGGTGGCTCTTATACAGTATAGGGATGTTAACATGTGCAGCCAGGGACACGTGAAATCTTGGTTTGATAGCTACATTGCTGTAGGGAACGTACTGTGTGTGTTTTAATTTACTGCAGGTTTGCAAACACATTAAATACCTTCAGAGTTAAATCACCAAACGTAATTAAATTATTTATCTGCTGGAGTAATACATCTGGAATAAATCTCTTTCCAGCATACATCATGTCAGTTGTCGTTCACAGATAAAAATAGACCCTGCACTGCTGCTTTATTGTTTCATATTTCATATCTAGGTCTAAACGTAATTTGATTTCTTTGTTTCCTGACCTTGTGACCTTTTCATTCATATCTGTCTAACAGGCTTGGACAATGAAATGTACACTTATCCCCGGCACAGGAAGCCATGTCTCTGCAGCTGAAGCTCAATCTCGGCTCATTTTGCTTAAAATGGTTTCAGGCAGTGCCGCTCTACTATTGTATACCAAATATGGACAGTGTGTATATAACACTGAACGTGACTGGCTGAAGTGTAGCCCTGCTGATTTATTCCCCTTCCCCTCGACCCTGACTGTGTCTGATATATTTTGACACTTGTGTCAAATGATCACTGTTTCACATTAAATGTTCTCCATGGTTACGTATGAAGCCCTGCAACGCTCACATTGGCTTCAACATATGATCAAGACCCTGCAGCACGGGCAGATTATTGAAGATTTGTGCCCTGGTCACAGTCAAACCACCTCTTTCACATTGGTGCAAAGAACACAGATTTTATAGTCTCTTTGTAGAAATGTTGTCTTTGTAATTGTACAATATACTGAATTGTTCAGGTATTTTTATAGTCCGATTGGTTGTTTTGTAGTAATTAGGCATCTCTTTGTAGTTGTTTTGTCTCTTTACTGTCATTTTTTTCATTTTGTGTCTATTTTTAGTTGTTTTATGTCTCTTTATATTAATCTTGTGTCTCTGCAGAAACTTTGTCTTTGTAATTGTACAATATACTTTGCGATTGCTCTGGTACTTACAGTTTGTTTGAGTGACATTTTCTTGGTGTATGTCGGTAGGCCCCTTCAGTAACCCATCCATGACTCTAAGGCAACAAAATAAAAGTCAAAGCTGCAAGGGTTTATATTTTATAAATCTATAGTAAGAGAATATATCTGAATAATGTCTCCTAAATTATGCATGATTGTTCTTTATGTCTGTTGTTTTTGGCTCTGACCCTGAATGGAGGAGTAGTATGGGCAAAGTTCAGGGCAGTAATGCCTCAGGTCCTGGCTTCTTTCCATAAACATGTTTTATTAAACTAATGTGAAACATCATGTTTTCTTTCTATAATTCCTGCTTCTGTGTTTTCACTCAGTCCGCGTCCCATTCTTTCCCCCGCAGACTGTTTTTAGAAGGGTCAAATCTATCTCAGCTGTTATCAGTGTCATGTCGTGCTGGGTTGTGTGTATGTGTGTGAGTGTGTCATGTGGCGCAGCTTCATAAGCTCCTTTATCAGCCGTCCGGCACCCTCCTCTCCAGGCTCCTGCTGTCTCTTTTCATTTTTCCCATACTTTCACACACTGGGCCACACATGCTCCGGCTCTCTCTCTCTTTCTCTCACACTCTCTCCTTTAAACACACACACAGCTAGCTTATTACACTCAACTCCTCCATGAGCATCTGTGTAAATAACTCTGTGGAATACAGCTTCTTGCACAGGTGTATAAAGAAAGGCACTCGGCTATTAATCCTACGGCTCACTTATTGTTCAACTAATAATAGCACACAGCACGCTTCACTGATAGGCCTATTATTCCCAGACAGCGAGGTGGATTAATGGGAGGATTAATATGCCTATTTTCATCCCCGGCTAAATTATGTCTGTCTGTGTGCGTGACCTTCTGCCCGTCTGATAATTATGTCTGACTGCATAATCCCTTTAATGAAAATGAGCTTATCAATTGAAGAAACTCACCTGACCCTTCTTTAAATTGCAAATACAACAAGAAAGTTTAAAAACACTTAGTAATGTCAAATTTTTCAGTTGTTTGAGTATAAAATGATGAATTTCTGAATGGAATTTGGTGGATGAGGGTAGTGAACGCCCACTGGAGGTCATTTATATCATTTAGCATACATGGAGAGTTGAAAAATTAATTCCAAATGCTAATTAATATAATTTTTTTTTTTTTTTTTACATCAATTGGCAAAAAATGCGGTATGCAAGCACAGATCTGACATTTCTCAACCCTCTCCCACACTCTGGCGCGCGCACACACACATGCACTCTTTAACTGTCTTCTCACTCCACTCTACTTCGGGAATGACCGGCAGCCTCGCTCTTTCTCCACTTTGCGCAGCGTCTGCAGCCAGATGCAGCACATTCCAGCTCGTACGCCACTCGGACCTTCTTCTTCTTGATGGGTACACACTGCACTCGTGTGTTATCGTTGTAGGGGAGCGTTAGAGAGCCGCTTTGAACCGCGCCGATGTGAGATCCAACACCAGGAGACATGTCTGCAGCTCACGGACTCCTCAACAGCGTCTTCTCCTGCTCCTCTCCTGCCTCCAAAGCCATTAGCAAACGGAGGCTACGGCAAACCCGGAGCCTGGACCCAGCTATTATCAGACACTGTGACACCGGGGCCGAGGGAGTAAGTGGCGCACCGTTTTCAGGAGCGGATGCAGGTGCGTCTCCGGAGCGCTCGGCTGGGAAACCGGCTTTACGCACCAAGATCCCGGCACTAAAGGAGCCCATCACCCCGTCCCTGTCCTCTCCCTCCATACCTTTGGATGTTTCTCCATCCTCAAACTTTCACTTTGACTATGATATCCCGACGCGTGCCAAAAGGAATACCACCGGGGATTTACCGTTTCTGGTGAGGGGGCCCGGTGCAGCGCCGTCCGGCAGCACCGGCACTCTGTTCTCCCCGCGGAGGTGGCTCCAGAGGAAGGTGCAGCCGTCCAGCTCTCACGCTTACGTTGTGTGGAAATCAGAGGTACACTTTTAAAACTTGATTGCGCATGAGTGTCTTCTTCTGGGGTTTTAACTTGAACTTTAACCGTGCAGGTTTGTGTAGTAGAGTTGAATTTGAATTCAGTGCAGTGCAAAAAAGTATTTTGATCTTAAGACAAGCAACCAACAAGGCAAACAACCATCTGTTCCTAAACCACTTATGCTATTTCTTCAGTAAGTTCAATATTCAGTATTATTATTGGTAATACAATAAGCCCCATCACCTCTCCTACAGTAGAGTTTATAGCCTCTTTTGTTGTCCTTTTGTGTCTCTTTGTAGTTGTGATGCATCGGCCTGTGGCTTTGCATCTCTCTGTTGTCATTTTGTGATAATATTGTGTCTTTTGTGGGTGTTTCGTGTCACTAATCTTTCATTATTTAGTTATTTTGCACCTTTTGCATTGTTTATTGGACTTTTTGATTGATTTTGTCTGTTGTAGTTGTTTTTATCCCTCTGTGGTTGTTTCTCATCTCGTTGTTGTTTTCTGTCTCTTTGCGGTTGTTTTTCGTCTCTTTGTAGTCAATTTGAGTCCTTTTTGTTGTTTATCTCTTTTTTCTCGCTACTGTTTTTACATTTTTTTTGCCATTTAGAATCATTTTTGTATTTTTAATGTAATCAATTTGTGTCTCTTTGTGTCTCTTCCCCCTTTTTCCTTAGTCTTGAATCTCATTGTAGCTATTTTGTATTGCTTTGTGGTTGCTTTGGAGTCAGTTTATCTTTATTGTGGTCACTTCGAGTCTCTTCCCGGTTGGTTAGTGTCTCTTTGATTGACATTTTGTTGGTGAAGGCCTGGTGGGCTGCTTTGGCCTGGTATGGATACATATAGAGTTAAACGCTATATCAGCATAAAAAATTGCCTGAACAGAATTTAGGTCCGACTCCATCCCCTGATTTTAACTACATACCATCAAGTTTATATGACAGCTCCTGGAACAATTAGAGGAAGCAATCAGCAGACTGTGCACAGTGTTTATCTCTGCTATTGGACCAAGTCAAACCCACTGCATGCCAGAAGACACATCTGCTGAAAATCTCTTTCAGCACAGCCACACTCTAAAAAATGCATGTTTTATTCTAAAAAGCTGCTTGTGCATTAGGAGTTTCACTGTGTATCCGTCACGACTTGAGGTGTGGACACGGTGAAGCCGAACTGGAAGATTTATGGGTTTTGAAGAGGGAGTGTTGACCCCACACTGACATCTGCACCTGGAAGCCGTCCAGTATCAAACCACTACAACTGGAGCAGTTGTCTTGGTGTTGCCCAAGGGCACATGGGTAAATAACAGGGGGGAGGGAGGCACTGTGAGTTTCTAGTCCTTGTGAGAGTCACACCTTATCATAAAGTGCCTCTGGGAAAGCTAAAAAACTCTTATGGAGATCTAGGGATTAAACACGTTTTCCCTCAAATTCCTTTTTTTCTCCTACTGTGTCATCATGGGGCTTTTGTCTTCATATAGGCTTCTAATTGAGTATGAATAAAGGTAGGGCAGCGTATGAAATCCTTACCAAAACATACTTGGGCGACTTATAGCGGGGGGGCTTTATAGGCTGCATAGTTGGCACAGGTCCACATGCACTGGTGAGAAGGTATGATAATTTTCCTGCTTCTTGTGCGGACTCTCTTTCTCTGCCTTTGCTTGTCTTTCCACAGCGAGTGTGAGCATGTGTGTGTGTGTGTGTGTGTGTGTGCGTGCAGCAGCGCCTGTGTGTGCCGATGTGAGGGACATAAGGACACATGGCCCGGGACTCGGTTCTCACGACTGCGAGTGGTCACAGGGTCAAAACCATGCGGCCCTCAAACAGCACTCCCATCATTTCCTATTACAAGGAGCAGCTCCAGCTTCACTCTCTGTGTTTCACTTTCTTGCTTTCTCTCTCACACATTGCACGTATCCACACTCTCTTTGCCTCCCTCTCTTCCTCTACACTCAGCAGAGTTTCCCACCACTGCAACTCTATTTTCCATGCTGCCCCCTCTGCTACGGCCCACTGAGGATAACATGAGGCCATCAGTTTGGAGTCATTAGTACAATCTTGACCATGAAGTTATTGCACCTCAGAGTGTTTGTAAAAATACTGAGCTGAGAAGTGTTGCTGGTCTGCTGGGCGGTTTCACACACTGTTTGGTGTGAAGTAAAATCCTGAAATGAAGTCTAAACACAGACTTTTTTTAAAGGAATGTAGCAGATTTTTGATTGATTTAAATCAAAACTTTTCAGATATCTTAAAAGTTGAGATGTACATGATATTTTCCCACGGTTCTGTCAATAATGGAAGATTTGAAAGGAGGCACTTTGGTACAAATCAGAGGGATAGCAGAGGAAGTCTTTACACATAACAGACCCACTTGAAGTTTCTATGTTGAAACTCAAAAACTTTAGCCTTGTTTGGATGATATCCTACAAAATGTGACATGCAGTTTGAAACACATTGCTGACAAGTGACGACTGCTGTTGCACCTTACAGCCTCATCACTGTTTTATACACTATGTTAATGCTGTAACAGTTTGATTTAGGCACCGAAGGTTAGGGAAAAAGAACAGGGATAGGCTTTAAAAAACATTTTTCTTCTTGACATGACTTCCAAAAAAGGAACTACCTGCCTTCAGCTTGAAAGAGCAGACCCATCAGTGACCTACGGTTTGTGAGGGCAGCCCGATATTTAAGTTTATTGGAAAGCGGGAACCTCTACCGGCTGTAGTAATTATAACAGAAGCAAGGGGTAAGTCAAGTGACCTGGTATAAAGAGCAACACGGTCCCTGTTGAATTATTTATGTTACAATACTTTACTTAGGTATGTAATTTACATGTGAAAGTACATATTTTAACCTAAACCTAGGACCTGTATGTTGGTCATTGGTAAACTATGTATGTTATTGTTTAGGTAGGAGGACATGTTTTTATTTTACCAGAATATTTAAGGTCACAAACAACAAAGAACAAACAGCTATAGACGACTGAAAAAAATGTCTGAATTGTATTAATAGAGAAAGACGGGTTAGTGTGTATCTCAATCAATTCAACTTTTTCTCTGGTTGAGTTCCCTCTCTAAATAATTTGCAGAGTGTGTGAGCATGTGTGTGTGTGCAGGGCAACCTGTGCAGATAAGTCTAGTGCTATGCCTTTTTAAGGAGGGAGACATGGACAGAGAGGCAGGGAGAGAATGAGTGGAAAGGAGCTGCGGAGACTAAGTGGAGATGTAATGGTTTACAAAAAAAGCAAGGCCTGACAGTTATATTGGCCATGATTGCTTAATAGCTATTTTCCATGGTCAGGTTGTTGATGTTGAAAGAACAATGACGCAGAAAAAAAGCTTCAGAAAGTACCTTGTGTGTTGTTACAGCAGCACTGGAAGTGGTTCTTCTTGTGGAGTGATTGGCTCTACAGTTGGGTGTCATATCAACATGTTCCTGCAAAATAGCACAAGTATAAAAACAGAGTAGGTTATTACAGGAACACGCTGGCATTTGTAATTTTTAGCATGTGAAACATATTCTGAACAGTCTTTCCCACAATGCTTTGCTCAAGCATGCTCACACTCACCACAAAGGTTCAGAGAGGAAACAGCGGCCTGCTAATTTAATTCTGCTTGTTTATGGGGCGCCACAATGTTTACATAGCACAGTCTATTTTTAGAGCCACTTACCCTAATGCTTTAGGACCGAGTGAGGAAAATCATTCCAAAACGAGGTCTCCACAATTAAAAAATGTATTGCTGCTAACAGAGGAATGGTTCATTGAGGTCAGAGTCTTCTGGCACACATTCACAAGCACAATTAAAATGCTCTGGCTACTAACACACAGAGGAAAAGTGAAGGAAAGGGGGAAAATGGCCTCACGTGTAATCTAATCAAGTGAGGTAATGTTAGTTGTAAAGGCTAAAGAGCTGCTATTAGTGTGCAATAAGAGTTGATCCTGAACTCTGTCTGTTTTGATCAGTTCAGTGACACCCACGATGATACATGAAGTGGTTATTTCTGTGCTAAAGCAGACACCACTTTCTATTTGTTTTGTAAGTGAACCATGGTCATGACAAGTGGGAATTTAAAAGATTTGGAATTTCCTACTTGAGACAAATTTTATGGAAGATGGAGACTGTCCTCGCACAAATACAGTTGTTTGTACAATTAGCTTATCAGAGCCCCGATTACAGCCCTTTTTCTAGGTGATGTGGTATAAAGAGCGACACTGTCCACAAAGTGAGGAGGTCAGGTAGATGGATGGTCAAACAAGCAGGATTTTGACAAAGAAGTTGGCTGTTTGAGTCCCGTGTGAAATGTAAAATATGTAGGCTTACTTTTGTATATAACTTAAATTATGCCCGATACTTAATAATATTAACTATAACCAACTATATTTTCCTAAACCCAACCCTTACAAAACAATTAGTCAATTAAGAGATTGGCAGAAAAGTTCATTTCAAGTGAAATGGAAAAAAAATAATATCTAAAATCAATTGAAATCAGCTTTCAATTATTGAAATCAAAAGCAGGATCAGCAATCAATGGAATTTGACCACAGGGCCTTAGTGTGTTTATAAACCCAACGATTGATCAGTTAATCATGAACAAATCATCCAATTAATCTGTTATGGCAATAATCTGTAGTTGCAGCCTGAGAGAGAACAGCAATGAAAATATGTCTCACCTCCTAATTCTTATTAGAAGCTTTGTTGCATTTCTCAGACCATTCTATTCTATTGTTGTTAGAAAAAATCCAATGTGGACCACAACTGGTAAAAAGCACAACTGTTGGCTCCTGGCAGCGAGCCATGACCTGTGTCAGCGCCCCAGCTTGTACTGGATGGTTCAAAGCATTAGCAATGGGTAACATGTGCAGCACATCATGCTAAAATGATTCAAAAACGGGGAAACTGAATAAGAATGCTTGATTTCTGATAAATGGAACATTACGCCAGAAGCCTGAAAACTGTTTTTACAGGATGAGTGAGCTTGCAACACAGATGGTATTTTAATTAGACATTTCACATACCATGTGGGGGATTCTAACAAAATACATCACAGGACTGTAACACAGGAAGTTGTACAACAATCTGCCTCCAATCAATCTGGGATTGATAGTTGTTTTGTCATTAACACTGTAGAATGTAGTTGCCTTTAAAGGAAAGATTTTCCCTCTTTCTTTACTCGTTGTCTGAATGTAGTTCAGCATCTTTCAATAATTGAGACTTAACTTCCTCATTATTGGCCTCATGGTGCTGTAACAGAAGAAGATATTTGGGTTGATCAGGCCATCAAGAGGGCTTGCACCAAATGTAGCGCCAATCCATTCAGTGGATGTTGAGATATTTCAATCTGGACCAAAGTAGTGGACTGACTGACCCATTGACATTGCTATATAGAGCTGTGGTGCCAGCATGGCTAGAAAAACATTCATGGATCCAAAGAAAGCAAACAATAAACCGATCTCAAAGTGGATTTCTGTGATTCCTCTCTGAGCTGCGAGTACTCTGACATAGTTCGACAATGATACATAAACCAAAATCAACACGGGGGCATGTAGAGAATTTTAAGAATGGTAACAACATATCAGCAACTGTCATTCTGAATGTGAGTGCTCCAAATGAAGACAGCGGTCAAATACGGACACCTCAATAAACACTTGCCAGAGTGATCCTAAAGTTTTTGGCAGCGCTGGAAGCGGCCAAATAAACCATCTTCCCAAGAGGTCGTCCAACTCATACTGTACGCCCACACAGGCTGGTTGTTCCTTCTCGCTAAAACGCTCCATGGGAGTGTTTCCTAAATTGGGATCATCATCCAACTCCTTATACCTAAATATAATGGTTGCAGTTTTAAACATGCTTAATGTTGTGAAATGGTCACAATTTGGTTAGATTTAGGCAACAAAACTACTTATTCGTTCATCACAGTGGGCAAACACCATGTAGATCAGACTTCCTGCACCCTCTTTTATGTTCCCTTCAGCTACACATAGAGGCTAACTTTTCCCAATGTTTGAGGAAAACATGTTCTGCCTCTGAAAGTGCAAACTCTAGAACAATAATGCAGCGTAGATACTATAATCCATTTCCAAATGCTTGAACTTATGAACCTCAAGTCTATCCATTTTGCCTTTCCTCCCTGATTTCCTCCCTAAGTTCCCTCAAAGTGAGGAGGCTGCTTCGGAGGAACAAGACCTTGAAGGTTCGGCATCATCGGAATGCTTGCAAACACAATTCGGGTTTAAATACACACTAAAAACAAATTCACACACTATGCTGGGCGGTTCAGCCAAGTTTCACAAATGTAGAGACACAAACAGTTTCACCGTAGCAATAGAGTGAAGAGTGGACGATAACGTCCGTCAAGGAGTCAGATATCGGATGTCATCACGCTGTTGCAAGAGCCTCTGTCAAAACACTGAAACTGTGATGGAGTACAGGTTCACTTTCTCGGCTTACAGTTGTAGTTTCGGATTTGGATCTGTTGTCTTAAAGTAATAGTCTGATCTGCTGTGACTCAAAGGACCAAGGTCTCTGTGTCTATAGAAGATTTAAAGATAATTGCTGCAGCAAGGATTCATGCTATGGATACATGCACTTGTTAGAAATGTTGGGGTCACTGAAGCAGTCAAAATCACAACAGTGTTAAGTTTTAAATGAGACCATTAAGTTATTAGTAAATATTATGCTGAGGTAATAAAGTGAGAAGTATGATTTTCTCATAGATTTTTATACTTTATTTTGAATAGAACTTCTTTTTTTTAAACCAGCGGAGTCGCCCCCTGCTGGACAATAACAAAAGTGATTTATTGAACTTTTGCACTGGCTACATCTTCTGTTTTGACATGTAATTTTGGCATTTTCAGCCAATTTTGTAGTGGCTTTTCACAAATCACAGATTGCAAAAAGTCTAAAAGTTCTTACACAGAGTACCGTAAAGTCATCAAACTAAAATAACAGAGCACAAAGTGTGAAAGACCCCAGCATACTGTAAAACATGTGTGAATGAATATTTTAAGCTCATTCG
Organism: Serranus cabrilla; assembly: GCA_903364295.1. Lineage (NCBI taxonomy): Eukaryota > Metazoa > Chordata > Actinopteri > Perciformes > Serranidae > Serranus > Serranus cabrilla. The sequence continues at coordinate 1,554,515 of CAFUXE010000014.1, read as the reverse complement.
TGCACAGAAACTTGATAACTCACAGGGTGAATTTTTGACAAGTTTGCATGAAATCTGCTGTGTTTGGCAAAATCACAGCACTTTTAAATGTCTTACCCTGTTACAATCCTAGTTATGGTCCAGATGAGCTTTGCAGCATGTTCTAGTACAGTCTCCCTTCTGGGAAAAGCTCTGGATTTATGAATGTGGGTCTGCACAGGCTTTTAGTTTGATTATAGTCCTTATTATTAAGTTTAATGGGCCTGCTTGTTAACATGTACAACCTACTGACAGAGCAGGCTTACTTCTGTTTTCCAGGGAAGGTCATTGAAACACCCAGAGTAATACTAACACATGGTAATATTACACATATTCTTTCAGGTTGAATAGTTGCTTTTCACTTGTGTTTGCTAAAATAGTGAAATTCTTTCCCCTTCCAGTTGTAAACAGCTAAGGTGAAAGCAAGTGATTCATTGTTTCTAATGTGTTTTGAAGTAGTTGTGCTAGATTGGTATGAGTACACTAAACAAATGAGACACCAAAGCCTCTTTCTCACCACGTTGTTGAGCTGGATTTCTACTTTATAAGGAGTAGATATGTATTTATCTCTAGATCATGTACTGTATAAAAGAAGAAGATGTAGTCACTATGACTTGACTTTTTTCAGCTGTAACTTTGGCTTTTTGGCCATCAATATCTTGTTTTTTTGGAGCCAGGAGGGACCATGTTTGGATCTTACTAAGAACCTTAAGACTCTATGCACGTCCCCCTAAACCAGCATCCTGACTGCACCTGGGTCCCTGTTATACAACCTTTTGATTAAGAAAATTAACTTATTAGGAAAGAAAATGTTATACTGAGGTAATGAATGAAGTGAAAAGTGCTGTCATATTCTCATAGACTTTTATACAACAGCATAACATGCTTTGTCTGTATCTTTGTTTATTTTACTTGAAATCTGACCATCATTTGCTAAATAAACATCATGCTGCATTGCAGATGACTTGAAACTAGCGATCAAGACCATAAACTTATTTGGAAAATGTTAACTGAGGAAATAAATCAACAGGAAAGTAGGTAATTTTCTCATAGACCTCTTTAAAACTAGTGAAGTCGCCCCCTGCTGGCCAATAATAATAATGCAGATTTAAGGCACTTGTGCATTGGTTGCATGTGTCAGACCTGGAGGCTACATATTTTTCTGCATCTAATTTTGGCATTAAAAGAGCAATTGTCTTGTTTTTTTAATGTCTGAATACCTTTGTGATGTAAGGTATTCAAAGTAAAATAGAGCACACAGTGTGAAATGTAGTTTAGAGGTCAATAGGATATGACATCAACATTTGCTTTCAATGAAATGTAACTCGTACAAGAGCCCCCATCATACTGTATAATGTGTGTGAACGAATATTTTAAGCTCATTGGTGCACCGAAACTTGATACCTCACAAGGCAATTTTTTGACAAGTTTGCATGATATTCCGCTGAAAAGAACCATATGAAGCAGCGGGGCTTGTTTGGCAGTGTTTTGGTTTAGCAATCTCACATCTCCTTTGGGATGTTTTCTCAACAATGAAGGAAAAAGAGAGCAGTTTGAAATAGAGACGGCTGCAAAGTAAACATTAATTTCCGCAGCCAGAATCTCTCTGTCTGGTGCAGATTAAACCTCTCCTCCAGTGAGAAAGCAGCAGTGTTGAGTTACTTTTAGTGTGTATAAATATGTTTTCGTGTGTGTGGGAGAGAATCCGAAGGCAGTGGGTGGATGATCTAATTGTCCGCTTTCCAGTCTTGAAGGCAAAAATGGCCATCCCCTTGTGTATTTATGTGTGTGTATTACAGTGACCCCTGCGTCCACTAATGTTCTCTCTAATGTGGTTTGTCATGGGCCAGAGGAGAGCATGGATAGGATCCTCTGACATCTGCCACGGTGTGTTACGTTTACAACTTCCCATTTATGTATTTGTCTCAATCAGTGTCAACTTGTGTGATATGATACTCACAGTGGGTGAAAACGTTTCACAACATCTCCAACACACCCGCTCTTTGTCTAATCTTGGAACACTTACAGGAAGATAGAGGAACTGAAATAAAATGGTGAGTATATTTAGTGAACTATTTTTTTTCATTGCTGTGGTTCTAACCCTCCCGCACATTTCATAAGCACTCAATAATATTTTGCAACTCAAGCAAGAAATCTGACAGAGTCTACAAACATCAGGATTTTCCTGCATAGCATAGCTCTGATTGAGCCAAACTCCATTCAGAAAACAATCATTTTAAGAGTTGTTTGCTTATCCCCTTGCAGACAGACCTGACAAAGCATGATTTTAGACTCTTTACACATCAGTGTCATGATGAACTTATTTCAGCATACTTTTGATATGGTTATTGTATTTAAATCTCCAGATTATACTCCACTGTATTGACCAGATTGAAGTGAATATTTTTTTTTTTTGACACACTAAACTGCCACTCACTGCAGCCGACACAGAATGCTCTTTTTGATTGGTTTCCAATCAAAATAAATCCTGGCAGCTTAAAGATCAACAATGTCCCAAAAATTCAGCTGAAAGCAACAGTCAACCTGTGTCTGTTGGTTTGAAGACAGTATAGATGTCTATATGAGCTTCATTGCTCCATCAGAAAACACTCTGACAGCAAGATAGAGCAGTGGAAATAGTATAGGTGTCACCTAAGCTGCTGTCCCTGTCCGCAGCAGTACCTTACACAACCCCACTGCCATGACATACCATCCAGGAGGGCCCATTTGAGTTCTTGTTTTAAGAAATTTGTTGATCACTATGCTCTCACAATCAACAGAAATGATTGCTTAATTTCTGCAAAATATGAGCAGTAGCGAGCCTGAGATCACCTCAGTTGAACTTTTATCAGAAACATGCACAACCTTATTTCAACTGACAAGGTTTCCTGTAGTTTTCTCTGCTTATCTTTAGAACAGCATCAGTCAGGAAAGTTTTTCTCTCCTCACATTGTGCTCAGAGTAATGGATTTATAACTGTCTCTGTGTGTTTGTGTGCAACATCTTGATAAGGAATATCAAAGACACTGCATGTTCATATCCTGTCCCAGTGCTGAAAAATGAGCCCAAAGGAATAAAATCCAATTTTGTTTTTGATTTTATCGAGCTATGGTCTTTATCTGAATGCTGGTCTGTGATCTTGGTGAATGCAGCCCGGGACACCCTGCTTACCTCCCTCGCAGATATACCACCACTGCCTGCTCTGTGTATATTAATTACTTGCATATACTGCAGAGAATATGACCTCAGTGTCATGCCTCCCCCCGCATGGCTATTAATTAGTGAATAACAGCGTTTTATGCTGAATTTAGACAGGATTAACGTTCCTGCTCACACATGCAGGATTTGGGTTACTCTGAGAGCTAAGCTTTGAGAATTAATACAGTGAGTGTGTACACCTTCGTGCATGCATGTGTGCTGAATAATCAACTGTCTGCTGATTAAATACGCCCTCAAATACTTGGAAAACTAGTTTAAATAATCAGTGTTTTGGAGAAATTATGCCTTTTTCTTCACACACCCCGTGTATTTATGTGTGTGAGTCTCCTTCAGTCGGGAGGTTTAGGGAATTATTTATTTGGAATTCCAGGTCAGAGCTTCATGCCGAGGCCCTGGGGCTCCTGCTGCAAGAGGGGTGGCTGGTGACCCCCCAACTTCCTCCCATCCCTTTTCTGGTTTCATCTTTCTTCACAGAAGCTCACTCCTGTCCACTCTTCACTTCTATTGACTCACTTTTATGGACATCCTGGTTATTTTCTCCTTCTCATTTGGACTCTTTCTTTCTAATCCCCAGCTTATGCCAAATGCAGCAACTGAAGCAAACACATGAGATCACACCAGATTGATTTTACTTTTGAGGAAACAAGCAGCAAGCTGGGGTCTCAGCCTGAGTTTGTTGGACTGGTCCAGCGTTGCTCTTCCAAAGACTACACTGAAAGCATGCAGCCATTTGTTCTCTGACATGCAGGTTGCTTTGAAGAGACCTGACTGAGGAGCAGGTCATCTCTCATACTGTGGTGTAAAACTCCCTTTTTACAGACACCTATTTATTTACAGATGTTTTGCATTCTTTGGACAGAGAGGTAATCGAAAACATTAAGATATATCCTCGTTCTAGTTTTTTAATATGGAAACTGAGTTGAGTGAAAGAAAATAAGTGGAAACTACAGGAACTTCCTTTCTTCCAACACATTCACACTGTTGAGTATAACTACAATACAGTACAGTAGTTGCATTAGCATGGTTATAAACTTTACTCTCCTGAAGCTCTTCTGATTCTAAGAATGATGTTATGTGAGAGAGGAGAATAAAGGCAAACACAACTTAAATGACAACTGGGCAAGACATCAACAAAGTCTCACTATCTGCTATAAATTCCACACGATGACACACCCCAGCGGGAGCCACCTTCCTCCCAGTTTCTTATCTCCTCCCCTCACTGCTCTTAGCCAGGCTGACAGGAGCCACCTCTTACTACTGGGGAAGCCTGACCTAAAAATTATGTCCCCATGCAACAAAACTGCGCTGTCAATCAAAGGAAAATATTTTCTCCTATTTTCTTCTTGTCATATTCTAATCCAAGTCTGTGGATAGAGGAGTTTGGGGTGAATGGAGGGGTCAGGACTTTCACCCTGGAGACTGCTGTTTGTATCCCGCAGGACTAAAAGTCAACTTTAGATTATTTACTTAACAAACATATTCATTTCAAACAAGCAGCAACCTCCAGGACTGAAAAATGAAGCCAACTTTCAACTGCATTTCCAAAAATGGCCACTTGAGACAGGCTCCAAAAGCAAGTCCCCATAGACCTCAATGTTAAAATGTTCAACTTTACAGCAGAAATAAACATGTTTACAGCCTGGTACAGAAGCAGTTTTGGTCTCGATAGCTAATTACCTCCATTCAGAACAACTGTCCATAGCAGCTCACCCACACACCACCTCTTTACCTATTTTTTGGACGAGCTGGGAGTCAGACACTAGTGGTGTTTCCATCAATTAATTACGATGTGCATATTGAAGATTTGCATGAGAAAAGCTTAATGGAAACGCCAAATTTTGATTGAAAATGTGCATAAAAGTTTTTACGCTCACTTGAAACGCTCACCAAAACTGCAACTATTATCTGGGAAAAACTACATTTCTCTCAAAACAAAATTGAGAATGCAGTTTTGTTTTATGGGAATGTTATTTTTTGGCGATAAGGTTGGCTGGGAGCAAACTGGGGCTCCAGAAATTGGCCCACACACATCATGCAATTAATCTTGTCCAAAGCAAAATCAGTTTCTAAATGAGCGTTTTTTGTTCAGCTGTAAAGCATGAGACATGCAAACTGATTAAAGTGAAAAACCTGAGGGGTCAGTTTGCTGCATACATCTGCTGCATGTTTCTTTTAAGGGCCAAGAGGTCAGTCGGGTGCAAAGCCTGGAAGTGAAGTCATGTTGAGGCAGATACTCAAGTGACCCACATGCAGATACACTATACATACAAATGGATCTACGTTCATTTCAACATCTGTTTGGCATTGAATCAGACACATGACAAACCTTTGTCTTTTGTGACTGCCTCTCTCAACAGCCTCTATGAAAGCAAATCCCTGTCATCCAGGGATGTGTATAAATATGACTCGAGGCCCCTGAAAAGCAAAGTGATTTAAACTGGAGGACCCCTCAGCGCCCTTTGCTCCCTCCCAATCTGTCAGACAGTGAGGGAGCAAAACAGAATGAGACAGCAGGCATTTTAGACACAGCCGGAGCTCTGCAGCTATTAATAGAAAAATAGCTCAGCGGAGGAACACTCAAGTTCCAGAAGAGAAGCAGAGAGAGTCATATTGGTTGCAGGTGTGTGTGTGTTGAGGAAAGTGCAGCTTATGCATATATTATAAGTTCAAATATGATATGTGTTTCATTAAAGTCAGAGGAACTTTAGTGCAAATGTTGCGGCTATAATGTGAGGAAAATGTCCAAGTGTCTTAACAGAAAGACATTATGATAAGAATGCTAAAAAAGAATTAGCATCATAATGTTTTATTGCCATCTAGTGGACATTTTTTGAAGTATATCTTCATGATCACTTTCCTATTTTACAGATCATATATACAGGGGGCTGCAAATGTAGAAACAGGAAGGATTATTCCAGGATTATAATAGTTGTGCTAGGAAGTGTGAATCCAGGGGGCAAACTGCTTGAACATTTGAGGGATTAATATGTTTTTTATTGTTTATATAATCAATAAAATACGTTTTTTGTGCATGTTGCCAAAAATAAATTATATATACATATTCAAATAAAAAGAGTGTAATAGTATATTAAATATTTATTTAAACATGGCCCTGTTTTATTGCATGACTCTTAGTTTCCAAGTTTGTCATATTTTCCAAGCCAATACAATGTGTCCCAATTATACATTCAATAGAGGCATCACTTTTTTCCTCAGTTTAGGGACATAAGTGACTTTACTTTTAACATGCACTTATGAATTTTTACTCTAAATTTAAGATCTGGGGGGTGTAAGTTAAAGGTGAAACACCTTGGGCTTTTATCATGAAAGGTAAAATGTAATAATAAAGAGTTTGTACAATCTTAGTTCATGCAGGTTTGGAAGATGGGTTCTGTTTTGTTTTACTGTTTTACTAACTAATTAACCCTTAGCTATACTCAGCATGAGTAGCTCGCACACAATGCACCCTGGGACATGTAGGCACTGCCAGCATCTCTCTCCCAGCAGAATAACTCCGCTTTCACACTTAATATAGAACACACTGACAAATGTATCGCTTCAACTGACTACAATTAGCATCATCATTGACAGGACATCCACAATAAAAGTGGCAAAATATACCTTAAAGATTTTAAACGTGAATCATTTAAGACCAGAGAAACCAGTAATATTGATGCAATTGTAACTTAACAACAGTTTCTTTGTGGTTACTGTAGTTATTTCTGTCTGATGATATTTTTTTTTGTACCTCTTTATAGTTGTTATGTATTTCTTTGGACATTGGACGCTTGGAAATCAACAAAAGAGGTGGCAAAATGTACTTTCAAGATATAATACAGGAATTATGGATGCAATATTGATGCAAATGCAATTTAACTACAGTTTCTTTGTATTTACTGCATTTAACTCAATCTGGAGAAATTTCCACCATCATAACTTCCAAACTTGCCCAGCCAATCACTGCAATTCTTGGTTGTATTGTCATGCAATGGATGGTTAAATAAAAAGCATGTCCAGATTCAAAGAAAATGTAACGCCTTGTTTGGCCACCAGAGGGTGCCAGTCAGCTTCCAATAAATCTCCCCAAGAGTTGGCTGGACTATGGGAACATTCAGCACTATCTAGACGCACACAAACACACAAGTGATGAATCACAGTAAAAATGTGGGTGGGCTGCATTGTGGCCCGTCACAGCTGCGCACATCTGTCTCCTCTGCCTCTCTATGTCATAAGTATCTTAAGAAAACATTACAATGGCCGATACCAGCTGCAGGCAGAGCATATTTCACAGCACTGGGGCCAAATAAAACTGTTTAAAATGCATTGGACAGGGAGAAAAAGCAAGCAACCTGATCCTAGTCGCTGAAATGTGTTCACTCCAAAAGACTTGTTGCAATCTGTTGCGTCAGCAGAGCTCTTAAACAATATATTTAATGAAAATAAGCCCCGCCTCTTACTGTTCAAAATATTTAACTAATAAAACCTTCTGGTTAATGTGGGCTTGTGTTGTTTCTATTACACACTTCCAAAGTATTCTCACAAGACATCTCCAGTGGAGTGGAGTTGTTTGTACTGTCACCAACACCCACATATCCACACAGACACACATGCACACACACAAACATAACAATGTGTGTTTGTACTGCTTTAGTAGGGAACAGCGTCACTTCCAAGCAGAGATCATATTCTCTCCTGCAGAGTACCTTCCCAGAACATTAATGTGTGTGTGTTCGAGTGTGTGTACATAGGATATTAGTTTTTGAGAACCAGTAGTCCCCCACATAAAAAAATATTGCTGGCCTACTTTTTGGACTTAGACTGGGAAAAAGATGTTTTCTCTTTTTTAAAGTTTAAGGGAGGAGTTTGACTTTGACTTTAAAAAGTTTAAGCATACAATTAAGAGGCTAAAAGCTATTTATAGTACTTTTTTGAATGAATAAATAAATGTTCATTTCACCACTCTTTATGGATAATTACTTTAACACAAGCACAAATGAGCCTAATGCCAGCTCAGGAAGGGTTTTTACCTTTCTGGCCACCTGGCATCAAGTAGCTTTCCTGGAAAAAATTCCACCAGTGCAGGAAGTGATGCGTTTTACATTTCCAGCAGCAGCAGCAGCGGTTTGTTTGCAATAAACAGAAGAAGAAGCGGGTGGTTGACATCAGCAGAGATGGCCACCACAGCTAAAGAAAACCTAGAGAAATATACTGTGTCTCACTTTAATTGTTCCCAGGATAAAGCCCTCATTCATCTTTTTTTCATCTATTCAGTTTACTGCTCCGTCTTTTCTTAAACCCTGTTGTCAATGTGTGTAATTATTCAGGCACTCAGCTCATAGCCCCCTAGTATCTTTGCAGTTGTGCCCTTGTGTCACTTTATAGTTGTTTTGGTCTTTTTGTAGTTATTTTTTGTCTACTAGTTTTTCCCTCTTGCCCTTTTTGTAGCTGCTTTACGTCTCTTTGTCATCCTATTTTGTCTGTCTGTGGTTGTTTTGCACTTATTCATAGTCGTTGTAAGTCTCTGGGTTCTTTTCGTGTCTATTTGCAGCTGTTTTGCATCTTTTCGTATATGTTTTACATTTCTTTGTAGTCATTCTGAGTCCCTTCCTGGTTGGTATTTGTCTCTTTGAGTGACATTTTTTAAGTTAAGGCGAAGGGGGCCCTGACACTGAGCCTGCACCCAGTAGGCCCGTTCAGTAATCCATCCATGACTCAGCTCAATAGAAAGCAGATGCTTTGTCTTTTAGAATTGATCGTCTCATTCTATCTATTTTTCACTTTTGGATACTAATGAACATAAAGGGCTAAAAAAAAAGCACACTGATGAATGTGGCAGCCCAGGTGTCAATTAGCATGCAGGATACACACTTGAAGAATCAATGAGAGCCCTTAACCTGAGCACATGATGAAGAGAGACGAATCGACTCAAAGAGGAGAAATCTACGGCTGTCTTTTCCAAACAGTAGGTGGCTATACAGATGCCTGTGCTTAATTAGATTAACAATAAGGTGTGTCCCACTGAGAGCTGCAATTTGCCTTAATTTGACCTAATTGGCGGAGGTTTGCTGTTGCAGAGCTGCCAGGTTTAACAGAGTGTGGGAAATGGAGACTTTTGATGAAGCAGCGATATGAAAGAGGGGCTACAAAGACTACAGGAGAGAGAGAAAGTAGAGGGAGAGAAAGAGTGGAGAAATGGGGTAAAAAAAACCTCACAAACACACACCTGGATTGGATTAGCCGGAGCTAGCAGGGAGGCTGTGTGTTAATGGAGATTTAATAGGCTCTGAAACAACTCACCGCAGTCATACAGTGTGTGCAGATGGGCAGTGTGTGCTCGGATTTGTATTTTAAATGCCTTTCTGTTTTATGAACTAATTAAATCTTTCCATTTTGCTTTCTGCTGACAGTGGAGACAGGCAGCCATTGAAAAGCCAACATGCTGGGCAATCAAAACAGTACGAAATAGATGTTTAGATTTGCTCCATTGAGTGTGTTTACAGGGTTTAGCTGGGAAGCTACACTGGGTTGAAGGATACTGGCGCGCTCTGCGTCACTGTACATTGTGGTTTCCAGTGCCTGAGTAATACTGGAGGTTTGAGCTTGTCATTGATGTTTAAGAGTGTATAAATCTGATTATGATGATCAAATACAATTCAACATATATACTGTATATTAAGAGTGTGGTATACATTTGGATGGTTGGAGAGCATTGTTTATGGGATTTTTTTTTATGTGGATTGCGCATTGATTTTTCACTTAATTTCTCAAACAGATTGTCATCGATCTGACCTGACATTTGAATATTTATTACATGAATACAAAGTCATAAAATAGACAACTTCATTCATTCTTCTGCCTTTTCCCTCACTAAAAGCACACTAAAAGTGACGCTTTGCCTATTTTCAACGTGCTCTGTGTCACTGCAATGTGGGAAATACATGCAGCTGAAGGGTGCCCACCTTACTTCATGCTGCAGCACCCATGGCTTTGCATCGCTGGTAGAAAGTCAGCAGTTTGTGCGAGCAGGTGAGCATGGAGCTCTGGGCAGAGATGGACTCAGAGACGGATGAAAATCGGCAAATATTTAAATATATTTAAAAGGTACATTACAGTGGAACTCACTGTAAGTCATCACGATAGGCGTTTTCGTCTTATCTGAAAGTGCACTTGCTTTGTTCCATATTCATTTCAAAGATTTCTGAATCTACCTCTGCTGACTCTCCTCTTCCTGGCTGTGAGGCTCTGTCTGTTGCCGTGGCAACAACTCGGTGATGTAAACACGGCGCTGACCCTGGCTGAAGGAGTGAGAACAAAGAAAGCATCCTTCTCAAACGTAAGCATTAGCAGATAGTTTATATGTTCAAAGGCTCTGACGCAGTTAGTGCAAGTTCTCTGCAATGGAAAAATCAGACAAGAAGAACATCAACTGGAATTATAGATAGAATGAAAATAGCAATAAAGATGTTGAGAGGTGCAAAACGCCATATACCTTAAACATCACTCATACTTTGGTTGACACTATGGGTGCATAATGTTATGTATAGTGGAGAGTCACATTTTGAGTAACTCAACAGCAGCAAGTTGTGCAGAATGTGTGACCTTTGTAGGTCTCAATGTCTTGTTATACATAAAAAACTGTGGAAGGTTTATGGGAAAAAACCCAAAGTCATCCAAAGACATTATTGAAAATTGATTGATTGATAATTGATTGTATAATTCATGTTAAATCTCGACCTGAAAATTGACTCAAGTTGGCAGTTAAATGTAGTGGAGTTGAAGTAGAAAGTAACTTATGTGGAAGTAAAGTACAAGGACCTCACAATTGTAGAGTTCTTGAGGAAAAGTTACATTCCATCACTGCCACCAGTTAAACATTCGGTTTGCATCACAAACACAACCTGTACAATGATGTCTGTTATTTGGCGAGTTATCATATTTAAATACATATTAAATACGTTATTCATGAATAAAAGTAACCAGATTAATAGAAACAACGGCCGTCCTATGGTTAGTAGAAGTGATTTTTTTTATTTTACTCTGGAAAGCCGAACAGATTTTTAAAAAAGATCTCATAAAAACTTGTTGTGAGACAATAGCTGATGTGTTCCAAGATTGGATTTCGGCCAAAGCGTTCCGCCTCTTTTGTTCTCCACATGGACTGTTTACCTGCATCGAACCGAAGCCGCTCATGCACGATTGGTCAATACTACTTGGACTACAAACAGAAACCTGAATGCTTCCAATACCAAAATCCTGTCCTGACGCCAACAGATTGTGCACTCATACGCAGATATCTGTTTACCAATAATAACTTAGAAAGCATCCAATACATGTCAACATCCAAGGTTTTTGTGAACCTGAGTAGCCTTTTATTGCAAAATCCATTTTACATGCATGTGTAAAAGAAAGAAACTAATAAAATACTTTGTTTTATATCCCATGCTTTATCAAACTTTCACATAAACTATTAAAATACGGCGTCCAAAGGCAGGAGACTGGTTTACAACCTGACAAACATCTATTTTACCGTCAAAACCTAGTTTGTTTCTCTAACACACACACACACACACACACACACGCAACAAAAGGAGTTTGCATAAGGCAACATATCAGCTGGACAGGTTAGAACAGGCAACCACTTATTTCATGGTTAAAATGACCTAACAGGGGGAATAACTAGGGTAAACAGGCTTTGTGTGTGCATGTGTGTGTGTGTGTAGCATGATATGAGGTGGTGGGAGTGTGGGTGGAGCCAACAGGGGAGTCAAGCTTGGATTCCAGCTGCATTCCAGAGGCAGAGAAAGAGATGGGATGGATCTGTCAACCCCCACCTTCCTGTCTTTCTTTCACCTCTTTCTTCTACATCTCATCCTTACCTCCACCCAAACACACACACATATGCAAACACTTAGTCTGCCTGGTGAGGCTCATGTTAAACCACATGACAATACTGTCTGGGGAAGTCAAAACAACACCAGAACATGTATTCTGTATGTTGTGAGCATAAAACGTCAGAGTTTATACTTTTAATGAAAGTTTTGTACTATTTTTTATTTGTTATTATTATTTTAGAAAAAAGTGAACTATTTTTGTTTTTAAATTACTATATAAAAATGATGTTTCTATATTTACTTCTTCATCCTTTGGGTCTGAACAGAGTGGCCAATGGGGAAGTGCTTTAATTCTGCACTTTTTGTAATGGCCAGCAGGAGCACTTTTTGCAATTTTGTATAGAAATCTATGAGAAAATGACACTACCTCTCACTTAATCCAAGACGTATTAAACATTTTGATAATGAGTTTATGATCTCAATTCTTAGTTTCAAGTCTTCTTCAATATTTGAGGCAAAATGTGATGATAAAACAGTGTATTCTTATGTGCAATAGGTCACATCCATCATGTCCTCCTCTTTTATACAGTCTAAAGTAGGAATGGAAATGAATGAACACACACTAGATAACAAGTTTAGGATTTTAAAAAATGACAATTGCAAGAATATAACTGTACAGCTGCCTCAGGGTTTAAGTAAAATGAGCATAAACGTCTCATTCATACATGTTTCCAAAGTAGTTCTTGGGAGTTCATCAGCAAACTATTTTTCATATATAATCTACCAATTTACTTCTCACATCAGACAGACTCAGCCAACTGTTGCTTTTGAATCCCTAACATTTAGATACAGCTTGCTGCTATAAATTCACGTTTTATCGCTTTAGAGATAATAGTAATCCCAAAGTATTACAGTGAATCATCCTTAACCCTTCTAATAAGCATCAATGTATTAGCATGGAACATGAGGATAATATCCCACATAACATCCTACAATGCACCTACATATTATGCAGATGCATTTTGTATTTATGCCAACAGAATTTACTGGAGATTAATTTCAATGAGCAAGGCATGTCTAAAAAAATATCATATATACATGTGATAATTTAAGATTTGATAGTTTATCTGAGCAGCATAACTTCATAGCTGCACTTGCTGCATATTCGGATGAATCAACAGTTTTGTCTGTCGTCCATATTATCAGCAGAAGGATAAAAGCATCGCTGTCATTTGTGAACAGAGCATTCCTCGAAGGCTGCTGTGTTTATACTGCAGGCTAAATATTTACACCCTGAACTGAGAAGAACTGAGGCCGCTCAGCTTGACTTTGATAAAGGTTTGATATGCTTCAGGCCAGGTGACTTGCATGCTGCAGAGATCACACACAGCCACAGTCACAGATTGTGTATACAGCTACGCAAACAGACTGTACATGGTGTTTGTGGATGCACAAGCACATGCAGGCATGTGCTGAATGTATGCATTCATGTGTGCGTAAAAAAATGAATATTGGAAAAATCTTGGGAATCCAAGTACACACTAACACTGATAAACACAGATGAAGGGAATGTCCAAGCAATGTCACTTGTGCTCGTTTGTTTTGGCTCGAAGAGTTCAAATCAGTTCATAGTCCATAGGAGGTCTGACCAAGTAACAATGACAGATTAACACTGACACACTACATCTGTTGGTCTTCACGAGGCAAATAAAAGAAGAAATTGTTCGATGAGATGAGGTAGAATGGGGTAAAAGGTGAGACGCACCAGACTACAATAAAACAATACAAGGAGTTTGTAAAGGTATAGTATAAATTCAGAGAAACTAACCCTAACCCTTTTATTCAATGCAACTTATGTTTTTTACGTAACTTATGGTAGTCACAAGTCTTGTTGGACGCACTGCCCCAAAAACACAATCACTTAAGACACAGAAGACAGAAAGATGAGGCTAAATGCAAAGAATGAAAAAGGAAGGTGTGACAGAGGAAAAGATGCGACTCCAGGGAGGAATTGGAGGAGAAGGGCAGAGGTTGGAGAAATATGTCAACCCCACACAAGACTTCTGATGTATTTCTGAACAATTCCACATTTTGTAAAATTGTGGCTTTATATTTCACCTGAAAGATCCTGAGACAAGTTCATTTGCATTGGGAATAAGTGAAATGATTGCCAGATTGAGCTGCTTATAATAGAAAACAAGCAGGATAATAACAGCCTCAATGTCCCTGCTTCTCATGCTTGAGTGATTTCATTTACACAGGATTTACATAAAAAAACAAGTGATTTAACGAAGGGCTGGCAACACGAGGCAAAGTCATTTGCATGCAGGCAGGTGATTGGATGCACACTCACCCATCACCCCGTGCACAGGGATCAGTCACAGTCGGCAACATCTGGCTGATTGCTGTGAACGGTTGGCGAGCAGTGTGATCTGATCAGTCAGTGAGAAGAGTAAATTATCAGGTTAATCGTGAAAAAAGCACCTCCAATAATTTTGCCCTTTGAAAGTGGACATGGAAAAAGTAAATACATTTAAATGCATAATACCCGGTTAATAACCTGTGTTCATTTAGGTGGAAACCTGCAGGATTTCACCTTTTCTTTAGCATATATTTATTTCTGTTACAGCAAACAGTAAGAGACATGTGATATCCCTGTCTGTGGTGTACTTATGTACTTTAGGGCACCTGTCCTGCCATTACATAGACAGTTCATGGACTTTAGAGGTGCAGATTCCCAACAATTCTGCAATAAATTTGATTAAACAAAATAGCTGAATGGGTGGAATACTTAAAAGTCTAGTTTGTGTGACTGCATGTAAAACATGTTCACATATTCAGAGCTGAGCACAAAAGGAGTCTTCATGTCCCAGAATGGTTACTAATAGATCTCAAACATCCACGATGGCAGATTCAAACACACACCGCCTGTGTGCAAACACACACCGGCTCACAAAGTGTTTGGATAAATGTGTCGAGAGAGATGCGATCCTTCAGCTGAAGGAGGCTGAGCCAACACACTCACGTCACATCACTCAGTGGACATTTTATTCTATTATTCAAGCTATTCCAAACCCTCCTCTCAGGCGCCTCTGGAGATTCACTCAACAGAGAGTCTCTGAAACGGCTGTTCCTGTAGTTTAGTCAGGGGTGGGTCTAAACACTGTACGTCAGGCAGAACTGTGCTGGCGACAAGCGAAAGAAGACAAAGTGAAAAGGAGGTTTTGTTGTTGTTATAGCAGGTGTGGAGATGGTTATTTCTGCAGGACTGCCACGTTTAATTTGTGGGAGTCTCTCGAGAGAAGAGAGAAAATAAGTTACGGTTTGTTCCACTGCGTTTTCTGAATCAGACAGTAAATCAGTTCAGCATTCAGCCACCAAAGCAAAGAGAGAGACTGGTCTCCCCTCAAAACATTATTGTTGTACAGGCACCAAAATACATGTTAGACTTTGATGGCGATGTGGAGTATAAATGACGGAAGTTGCACTTGGGGTGACTGGGTCTAACACACGCCGGACTTTCACTAAAAGAAACGTGTTAAAAACAGGCCTCACATTTAGTTCATCACACTGTAACATAACTATGTCACATCACCCTCTTAACTACAGCACCTCCAGCATTTAGGTACATTTATTTACATTTTGTATTTATAATGATGTTTGCATTGTTCTGTTATTTAGGTGGGAGATCTTGCTGAGTAAAGACTCCTGCTGTATTTTGACCAAAAGTTTATTTCTGGTCTGTTGTTTATACGTCTAGACTCCAACCTCAATTTGGAGTTCGGTATTTTTAAGAAGTATTTAAGAACCTCAGACAATTATGTGACTTTTCTTTTCTCAAATTGGAGCTCATGTTGATCACACATCACTCTCCCTGTTTCCCATAATAATCCGGAGGCTTTTACTGTGGTGCTATGGCAACAAGTAAATGCTATTTCATGCTTTCCTGCTGCCAGCAGATCTATCACTCTGCATAGAAATACAGAAATCCCTGGGATTATTTTCCCACGGCCTTTTGCAATGTTTTTTTCAACAGTTTGATGTGAAAATAATGCTGAATGGCAGGAATGGAGACCGCATTTATCCAAACAGGCATGATGAGATTTGTCAGTCTTGACATCACACAAATATTTGACCACATGTGAGATATATAAGTGTAGTCTCTAGAGGATAATGGCATATTAATGGGTTAAAATGCATCATATTATACGCTGCTAGAGAGTATACAAACAAATGCATACACACACTATCACTGAAATACACACGTACTTGTTATTGTACTGTCCTTCACAGCTGGCGAGCTGAGACACCATGGCAACTGTTGTGGCAGAAAACATTAAGGACGCGTGGGAGGTGGAGGACACTTGTGTGTGTGTGTGTGTGTGTTGGTGAGTGTGTGCACATGTGCATTAAGGTGGAGGAGCTGGAGCTGAAAGACAAGGTATCTGGATGTGAAACAGCCATTATTATGCTGAAAACAAGGCTGTTCAGTCACTCTTGATTCACAAACAGGTTGTTTGTTGTGCATGAGCTCCACATTAACGGGAACAGAAGAAAAGGCCGTACTAATTCATGCAGTATGATCAAATTATTCTATTTTTATAAATGATAATCCCATTTATTCATCAATTACTTTATATTATAAACAACCCCTTTAATTTCCAGGATACATATTTATAATGCATGCAGGATATGGCACAGGGAACCCCCAGAACATACATATAATGATATGATTTATATATACACATTTGGATTATTTCCCCTTTCATTTTGTTTTTTCAAGATAGTTCCAAAATGTTTGTGAAAAGCAATCATCTAGTCATCAATCTATCCATCTGTTCATCCAATTATTCCATCCCTCCACACATCTTTCATCCATCCCTCCACACATCCATCCATCCATCCATCCATCCATCCATCCATCCAGCATGTTCATACTAACCTCTTGTGGCTAACTTTGTTTTATACTGACAGTGGATGACCTAAAGAAAATATATTTTGTCATCAGATTTCGCAATAAGGAAAAAACTTTTTATTCCTGTCACATTAAATTAGACTTTCTTGTGTTGGAATAAAACAAAAGATGGTGATTTGAAGCCAACACACTTCAAAACAAAAGACATCATCTTGCTCCATTTACTTGATGAAAGCACCTGACCTAGATGGAAAACCTACCCAGCATTATAAGGGGATCTCTGGGAGGAAGCTGCCAGCCGAGCAGTCATGCAAACAAGCTGACAGAGCTGCAGGCAGGAAGATGGATAGATGGCTGGAAGGGTGGAAGGTCAGATCGGCTCATATACACACGGACAGCGAGACAGACACAGATAAACATATACACACATGAGTGGAAAGACTGACACAGGCAGACTTCACGAACAAAAAGCTGATTTCTTTGCATCCTCTGAGATGACGTCATGAGAAGTCTGGTGATGAAAACACACAGGCTCTGAGAGGTATGCATGCTGACAGGAATAACAGCAGCCGGAAAACTGGGAAACACATGTTCAAGAAGAAAATGCACTTTGATCCATCCAAAGTCAGAGTAGTTTTAAATTTATATTATCATGATTTTATCTCCTACTTGAATGTGATATAATTGAACACTTCGGTTAAAGTGCTGCCCCAATATTTGAAAGGTTGTTATACATGCAGCTATTCATTCAGTCCACTTATCGTGACGCAGAGTCAACAATACTGGAATAAAACGGGTATATTTTATCTGGAACAATCCCAAGAACACATTTACTGCCTTCTTTTGCTTGGAAAATAAACAACTTTTTATCTAACAAGGAAGAAAGCCATCTAGATGTCAATGTGAAAGTGCGTTCTGATTTGGTGCATTCATGACAGGCAAACAAACGCCCAACCAACTGCTGGGAATGACCCCCGAAAAAAGAAACAAAAGCATTTGTATGAAAGAATGAATGTTGACATATGAGAGCAAGTGGTTCCTCATGTTTGGAGAGCTTGGTGTTACAAAATTAACCCAGAGCAAACAACAGGAAAGTATGTGAAAGATTTGGAAAGTGCTTTTGGTTTCTTTCGCCAAACCAAATTCCGAACCCACCACTTGATTTCAAGTAATTATTTCTCAGCAGCTACGAAAATAGATGATGATGTCAGATGATTCAATTAATTTTTGACAAAGGGCTCAAAATGAATTATCTGGTTCCTTAAGTTCGAGGATTTCAGAGTCAGTTTTAGATACTGACCCACCACTTCACTAACCTCTTTCTACGCGTCTGTGGAGCAGAGCTGTATAGTTGTTGGACCATGGTTGGAGATATTTTATTATTTTAATGTTAAGAATGCATTTTATGACTGCAACAGGCTATTTTGTTTGTTTGAAAATTGCGTACTGTCACTTTAAGAGAGGACTGAGGAAAAGAATTGAGAAGGCAGTGGAGCTTAGATTTACAATATCTAGCAAGAGGATTCTGTGGATTTACCTGCTTGTGACACATGAGGAATAAATGTTCTTTTTTATAACTCTACAAAGGATGTTGAGTGGATTTTGTAAACTATCTCAGTGGGACATGTGGAGCCGTCACCACTAGCTAAGACGCCTTTCTGCAGTGACACAAACCCATCTCAAAGTTAGCTTTTAGTGCTGTGCCAGCACTTCTCACTTACTCTTCAGGGACACACCAATATGTTAGTAAAATAAAATGACAATGATCAACCTAATAGTCACCCAATTCTATTGTAAATAGAACAGGGAACAAAAAGTGATTTCAAAATACATGAAAGATTCTAACAAAATCTGCCCTGTTTTCTGAAAAATCATCCAAATTGAAAGCAGAAAAACAAAGTTCACCTCATGTTTTCACATTCTTTATGTTTCCTCTTGCAAAACTCTTGCATTTTTCTATCTTGCAAAATGTAGTAGCCCTGAGGTCAGGGCCGAGCCTTTCCCCTGCAGAGCAGTCGTGACCTGCCAGCTTCTTTAAGCACGGTCTAATGGAGGTGGTATGGAGATGAAAGCCTATAGAAACGCTGGGCTAGTACCCAAAATTCTTGACTTACATCCCCCTCTCCCCCCTCTCCCCTCCTCGCTGTCTATTGGCCCTCAGGACAGAGTATGGAGATTTAGGACAACTGGGTTGGCCTGTTGATAGAAGCGTCCAGATTGAATCCAGACCCACGCTGTCGTCACGTTGAGTGTGTGTGAGTGTGTGTGTCCTGTGTTTGGTGGTTGTTGAGTGATCAGTTCCTCTGAAAAAACATCTTTTCTGCACGGCGGCAGTCTCTGGAGGCAGACTGCGGGCTCTGATCCTTGACAAGACATCATTTGTTAATATATTTGTTTGCGTGTGTGTGTCTTCTGTATTTACCTCCTAAGTGAAGCACCGTCTTTCTCTCTCTCTCTTTTTACACACACACACACATATACACACGCTCACATTCCCCAGTTCTGAGGTCATCCCCCGGAGCTGCTTTGTGTAGCTCCTGCTGTAAATTCGTTTATGTGTGCCCAGTTTTTACCATTCCCCCCACCCTCTCCCCTTTCTCTCATTTTCTTTCTCTTACACCCGTTCTCCGGGCTGTCTTGTGAAAGTGAGGTCAAAGATCATCGTCTGAAAGCAAGACAGCTAAAACACAAAGACCCTCAGCTAATAAGCAGGAGAACACTCCATAGGTTTGCTGTTTTGTCCTTTTTATCAGCTGTGTGAATGTCATATATTCATACTGAGCTAGAAACTGGCAGGATCCCAGAAGAAATATATATTTTTAATATTTTAATTATTATTTGAGATTAACAACAAATCAACAAATTTCAATACGTATTTTGAAGATTTGCATGAGAAAAGCTTGATGGAACTCCAGAATTCGTTAGAAATGTGTTAAAAAGGTTTTTACGCTCAGAAAATCATTGATGCGCTAAACAGGAGATTTAAATAATTTTTCCAAATAACTTTTAAGTAATGACTGATCAGCTGTTTCTACTCTGACATAAAAGAACAATTAGAAGTTTCCCAGTTGAATCTAATTCCTGAAGACTTCTCTCTTGGGTGGCCAAAGTTGTCTGATTAGCATCCTCTTTTTGTTGTTGTTGTTTTCTCTCTTCTTCTTCTACTGATTACTGACTAATTACCCGACAGCAACACATTACACTGCCATCTGCTGACCAAAGGACGTGTACGCAGCTTTGTTTATTTGTTCTAAACCAGCTGATGGAAACGTCCTTAACTGACATTTTCCTCTAATTTAACCTTTTAAAATTTCTCTTCAAAATGTGCATAGATTACATGGATTATGTTGCCAGCACATATAAATCCGCTGTTTGAAAAAATGCAGTAAATTCCAACTGACTATAATGACATCAGATTCTGGACCCTCTGCTCAGACTTTTACCCAGCATCCTTTGGGATCGTGGCGAGCTTGTGCATGTGATGCAACACATACAGATTCTTCGATCTGAGCCTTGCGACATGGATTTTGCGAGTGTTTATTAAACAGATCGAAGGCCTTGCAGGATTCTTCTCTGTCATTTACTGGATCGTCTTAAAGCACTTTACCAGAATTCTTTCCACTCGATGGAGTGATTTCACAACTCAGGCATTCGGGCCTTTGGGGGAGGAGGGTGCTGCACCTCCTGACTCAACGATGTAAACATTAGCTGCCCGCCTTCGCCATACTGCACTGGAATATTATAGGCTGGCCTCAATTGTTCCCTGTAAAATAATGCTGGATCTCTTAATATGTGCATTTATAGGAGGTGATTTAAGCCATGTGGGTCCAAAGAATTCTTTTTTATGACTTGTTTGGGGTTGCAAAGAGAAGAAATGATGATGCAGATTTAAATTGCTGTTAATATTCCTCACTGTCACTTTGGTTGCCTTAACTCTGAGCTGCTTCTTCTCCAGATCGACACGTAATAGCAGGGATGTGATATATCAACGCGAACGGGCCGAGCCAAATTCAACAGTGGAAAATCCGGAGTGTGCTTTGAAATTGATATATTATCATTCGAGGCCTCATTTCAGCATCATTTTAACAATTTCAAGATGAGAAGTGATGGCCAGCTGAAGGGACGTGCACTTTCAGACCAACAACTTTAACATGCAAATGCCTTTATCTCCTCCCTTCTCTTCTTCTTCCACTCCCTTGCCTCCGGCCTCTCCTCTCAGTCCCTCAGGCTCTGTGTATTGTGTGTGTGAGCCATGGTCATACTGGGACAATTGAAACACCATTTTAGGAGACAATGGGCCCCTCCTACAGGACCATAAAACACAGCTCCTAAGCTCACCAATGAACTTCACCAAAGTCTTTCCCCTCCCTTCTATGTTCCCTGCACATAATCACAAGAATGTAGCAATATTTTCACATCAACTATTATTTTCTAGCAAGCAATACCATTTAAAATGACTCAAATACTGAACTCAATTGTTAACTGTTTAAAAGTTCATTCTTGACCGTACAAACAGTTTGTCAAAACAATCCCAACTCCAGGTCCACTCATTAGCCTTACTTCCTGAGCTCTTGACTACATCACACTATCTGCATCACTGTTAACTACTAACACTGATAACGAGACATCAGAGAAACAGATAAAACCATGACAACCACGGAGCTCGCAATTCATCTGAATTATTTCTACTTCTAAAAAAAGTATAGGTAAAGAATACGCGTTGTGGTACATTAAATGTTTATCACTGTGTTATTTAATGATGCATACATTCAAACATGATTTGGAATCAGACTCCAGGTTTGACATGTTGTATTGTTTTAGAAACTGCATCACAACTCTAACACTAACTACATTTACATGCACAATATATAATCTTTTTTCCTGCATTCCAAAAAAAAAAACAATATTTCTGCTAAGCTGTTTAAAATAATAAATAAAATCTCACTAATATTTATGATGACATGCAGCCATGCATCCTACCACAAAATACTCCATACTGTAATATGCTGTTAAAATGACCCAGAATAATGTCAAATTCTGAATGATATTATGAAGGACAAAGATGACCTAAGTAGAAATAAATGAATAAATAAATACATATATATACATATATATAATTTATGTAAAAAGAAATGCAAAAAATAAAAACAAATTATTACTTCATTATTCATTTAGGTATTTATGTACTTTTTTTTTTACACGTTTTTACATTTCCATGTGTGTACGTGAATAAATGTATGCATAAATATATGTGGAAAATGTTCAATATTCTTTTGCATTTATGTCAATATTTCTTTCTTTTCTTATTTATTCAGTCATTCATTTTTTCTTTTTTTTTTACTTTAAATATTTGGTTCATGAACAGAAACTGTTATCATTTATCTTTTTTTTTTAAATCACATTTGAAGCCAGCCCAAATGGCTTTCATACATGAGAATAAATAAAACCAAAAGTGACCAAAACTGACGATGGACTCCACCTTCTGCCCCAATTTCATTCAATCCAATGACTTTTTTTCCCCAAGCAACTTTATACAACACCTCAAAAGCTTGACCACAAGATCTGATAAGCTGCAGCCTATCAAAGAGCTATTCTCTGCAGGAACAGGTTTTCTGTGCTGTAACTTTATAACGCTGCAGGTTGTGACGAAGCCTGCGTGAGATACACACGTACAGAGCAGCAGGCGGCTGGTTTACGGCTGAGTCAGTTTGTTATCTCCCTCTCAACTTCTCAGCATTCTTTGAATGACTGTGCCATCTGATAAGCAGAGAGGCTTCAGTGTCTCTCTCACTCATTCACACATACTGACTATAAAATACAGAATATAATGTGGTTAGTTTGTAACCTGCAACTCCTGCGAAAGGTTTTCATTAAGTGTGTCAGTGGTGGAATGTAACTAAGGCCAATGTTGTACTTTTACTGCCAGTTTTAGTTACTTTCCAGGTCAAGATTTACTTGAAAACAGTATATAAAGTAGTTTACATCATTAAAACACTGCTTCCATAAATGAATAAATAAAAAAAATCCAGTAATATATTTAGAATATATTAAACAATCTGACTGTGTCCATTCTGCACAACGAGTACTTTTACTTTTGATGCTTTAAGTACATTTTGATGCAGATTTTTGTACTTTTACTTCAGTAAGTTTTGAATGTCGGCTTTTACTTTACTTACTTACTTACTTAAAACTTAAACAAAGGATCTGAATACTTGTTCTCTCACTGGCCACCATGTCCTCGATACGTTTTCTCTTTTTGTTTTGCATGCTTCAGTTTTTTATGAGCTTGGGTGCAAGTGGGGTCTTTAGACTCCTATTGCCCAATACTAGTTCCACATTAAGTGTTACACAAACCCAGACAAGCCTCCCTTTCCTGTTTAGAATCTTCCAGTGGTGGACTGGCCTTTCATGGTCGCTCTACATTTCAAAATGGGGAATGCTCATAAATAAAAATGACCACTGAATTTTTTTTTACAATGGAAGCAAGCGATCACAGTTTGGGTTTTGTGGTTGGTCCAGTAAATTCCCTCCGCTGTGATTTATTTGCTGCAGTAATGAGGCCTACAGAAAGCAATTTCTCACTGTTGGAAGAAACTTTGTACCTATAAAATATTAGCTTTGCACAAGCGAAGATAAATGGCTTTGTTTTTGGTCTGAAAATGATGCATCTCTGGATATTTCCAGTGGCAACTGCAGCAGGAATGGAAAGAAAAAGTGATTTATTTTATTATTTTGTTATTAAGTTGAAGTTATGAAAGAATGATTTCAGTCTTCACACTCTCACCTACAGAAAAACAGGTTTGGTTCTTTACTATAAACTAATATCTCCCTATATGGAGTGTCCCCAAGTCAAATCTTATCAACTGCAGAGCTCCATTTGTGGGTCTCTGACATGAAAACATTTGCCCTGCTGGTGATAATCAAAAGCTTCTTCTACTGATACTCCTCCCCCTCAGTCTCACTCCATTTTCACTGTCAAATACCTTAAACACATATGTAGATAAAATGCAATAATTCAATAACACATGCATAAATGAGGGGGTGAGGTCGGCAAACAAACTGTTTTTTCAGGATAATTTTTTTCATGGTAATTTTACATAATTTTGTGGCCATTTTGTATCTATTTATGACTATTTTGTGTTTCTGGCCAGTTTGTTGTCTATTTATAGTGCTATTAAATCTGTGGTTGGTTGTTTTTCATGTGTTTGTCGTTCTCTTGCATCTGTGGTGGTTTTGCATCATTTTGCATTACTTAGTAAAAAATGTTCACCATCTATGTGGCTTTTATGCAACTCTTTGGAGCTTTTGTTCTTTTTTTTGTTAATATTAAACTTTTTTTTATCCATTAAAACCCTTCATCGTTCTCAAAATATTAATTTCAGCAATACACAAATTCTACTTCCGGATATTTTTTCTGAAATACAGCCTTAATCCCAGTTGCATTTATTTTGAAAATCTTTACCGGAAGCCCCACCTCACACAGCCGCTGACCTGACACCACTTTCTGTCCTTCTACTCACTCGGTTCAGCATCTGTCTTCACCAGAGTGCACGGAGCGCGCAGTATGGATCCGTTACGCATTACGCACTATGGTGTCCTTTCTGGCACAGACGCTTTCCTGACACGCGCTTCTGACTCGTGTAAAGACATCAACTCTTAAAAGCTGCGGGGACTTGCAGAGAAAAATAAGCTCTCTTGTCTGTCTTGAATGTAGCAGAGGAGAAGACACAAGTGATTCGTGGAGCCTTTCGTTTTCTACGCTCCGCTCCAACGCGCGCACACACTTTTTTGGACTTATTTTCAAACGGGATACCATTTGTTGCACATACAATTTTTGACGTTTTTATGTGGATACTTATTCTGCACCATGGGAGACTCCGTGTTCCTCGACAGGCAAAACTCTTATCTTGTAAGTACTCGGTTTGTTGGCCATAAATTAATTGTAAAGACCCGGACGTGCACTGATAACTCGGTTTGAGGGTTCACATCTTCTGTTGTGGCGTGCGCGCGTGCGTGTCCTGTGTATGTGTGTGCGTGCTTGTGTGAGGAACAGACAGATGTTTATTTCCTGCATGAAGATGACTTTAAAGTAGTTTTGCATATGTATTTTTTTAGTCTTCCGTTTTACATAACTGATCTTTTTAAATATTTTTTTTCTATTTTAGTGAGCAATCATGGCAGTCACAACCTCCTTTACATGCTTGTCTTGCATACATTTTAACATATGCAATAATTAAATCTGGTTTTATCAAATTAAAAGCCTTTTCTTGAAGAATGTCTGTGGCCGAAACTGAAATTTGAAGCTGAGCAGAGAAAAGGGGGCCTCAACATGCAAAAACTTCCTGTGATGGAACGTTTTAAGTGACATGTGGCTTATAGCACGAATGCATGCAAGCACGCAAGACCACACATGTTTCCTGGTTAGGAGACTTTTGCTCTGAAAAGCAGCTCAGTGAACACACAGAAAGCTGCTGCCAGCCACAGGTGTTGTGTTTGACACTCTACACCTCAAAGCTCGGTGGCTGCATGAGGGCAAAACACAGATATGGGTCAAGGCCGAGAGGACCGATGAGAACTGCACCTTCAAAAAGAAACTCTCAGCGCTTTGCAGAACAGGTTCATTCAAATGTGGGAATTGTGTCGTGGATTTAAACATGCACACATGTTAGTATTTTATCATCCACCCTCTCTCCTCCTGCTGTTTCCATCCCTCCCCCTCCTCCTCCTCTCCGGTGGTGAGGAATCCTCTGCTGCCTGCTCCAGCGGTCTGTCTCCTCTTTATGAGCAATGTTTCTGTGGCTGGAAGCGCTCATAAAGCTACAAGCATTGATTGGAAAACAATACAATTTTCTTTGGCTCGGCTGGCAGCACGTTGTGGTCTGGATTTGTGCTTTGTAGCGTGGCTGTGTGGCGTGAAAGCAGTTCGCCACATGGCTCACGGTTACGGTGTCTAAAAGGCATCCAACACAGGCTGATGAGGCTTCAGTGCACACACCAAATTGGTCTTGATGAAATTCTCCACTGTAGTGCACGTCATTTATCCAGAGAAATGACAGGTGCTGTATCGGAGCTCTTATTTGTTTATTCAAGTTCTAGCCTCCTTTTGTGAATCCAATAAATACATGATGGAAAATTACTTATTTAAAGCTGTCAGATTGGGAGATCTCATTGGACTTAAGAGCAAATAATTGCACTTAATGCAATGCAGCTATATTTATATGGCACATCAAACGTAATATGTAGAAATCCTCCATAATCATAACATCTTTCAACATAGAGAGATTAAACAATTAATGGTGAAAATGATCAGCAGATCAATAAGTTAAGTTGCAGCTCTAAAAGGTCAAATACTGCAACGGCTTGCTTTTTTAGTCCAAACCCAAAGTCAGAAAACCAGAAAATATCCACATTTCAGCAGCTAAAACCACAGATTTTTGGCATTTTTGGTGGAAAAAATTACTTCCATGACTAAGAACATTCTTAGTCAATGTTCAGACTCATACGTACCAAAAAATATGCACTGCAATTCAACAAGGGCCAGCACAGCTTATTACACCCCATACTGGGGTTCATTGTAAGGCAGCGACCTCTAGTGGACAAATAATTATGAGGGGAGCAAAGGACGAAGTCAGGTGGTGTTGTATAAAGAGCGATAAAGCCAGTGAGGTGTGTTACCAAGTAGTTTTGTTGCCTAAACCTAACCTAACTCATTCTATTCTACAATGTTAATGACACGTTGAAAGAATATCCTAAAAAGTCCTATTTTTGCTTTGGTACTTCGAATACTATCGAATGTCATTTTGGTATTGGAAACCTTAACAATACACTTGACAACTTTGCATACTTGCTGAGTCATTATTATTTATTAGTTAGTGTGCTGGCTACTCAGCATTCTTGTGATTATAGCATCATGTAGACAGCTCAAAGTGCTTGTTTGGTAAAAAAAAACAAAACCTTTGATTAAGAACCTTCAACAGCATCCCATTATAGACCGTGTCACAGCTCTCTGATCAGAGTGTTATGTGTTTCCCAGCCCAGTCTCTGCACAAGTACACACTATGAGTATGTGGGTGTACTGAGGGCGTATGAACTTGTCTGCAAAATTTCTCGATGCTCTACATTTCATGAGCAAGCAGTAAAAATCTTGTAATCTAGTAAGTCTCAAATGTGACTTTGCCAAGCTGTTAAAGTGAATATACTGTAGTTTGCATAGGAAAATGTGTCAAAACAGAAGTAATGGATGGTAGTCTACTTTGTGGAGGCTTTATAAGGTAAGAAATGTATCATGGGATTATCCAGTGATTGTAAATATACAAAATCGTTTCTTGGGAAAATTTAAACCACTATTTTATGACAAAAAGCAGCAGGTAAAGGCATAAAATGTAGGTCCTGACTGACCCTGCATCACAAAGACTAGACTTCCAGACATGTAAGCTGCTCATTGTGTCTCATCAATCCTCAACACTTGGTTGAATTTGGTACAAGAATGCAGTTAAAATATGACAAAGACGCACTTCCAAAGGAAATGAGTGTTAATGGATTATGGATTATTCCCCTTCGAGCCGCTCTACGTCCGCGGATGATAAACAAACGTGGGCTTCTGTCATTCCTGCCAGGGCAGATGAATATTTCAGATTCTCGGCTACCAGACTGGAGACACACAGGGACGGAGAAGACGGGGAGACAGAACCAGAAAGACGTGAGAGAGATGTGGAACAGCACCTTGTGGTTACCAGTGCGTAAACGTTTAATCCACTTATAGTGACGTGTAATGTATTCTGCTCATGGCGTCAAAGAATAGTCCAAACGGAATACCATCAGGGATAACATTTAACAGTCGGGATTGATCGCCTCAGCTCCCGTCTCAGCAAATCATTCCTAATATAATGCTGTATAATCCCGTCCATGCATGTGTGTTCTGCACATGCCAAACATATTGCTTCACAGATCAATCAAAGCACACACCAACGTGTCATTGAGCCAATTGAACAAATGAATCAATCTTCTGCTGTCTTTATCAGCCCAGCAGATAAATATAGCTTCAGCAGATGAGCTGTTAACTCATTATTGAGCTATTGAGCAATATGAATCATCACATTAGTTCAGGCAAGGAATCTGAGTCATGCATGTCCATCCAAAGCTTCAAGTGGAGAAAATAAGTGCCTGTACTCCCCTTACTCACTCGTTGGCATGTGTATCAGCCAGTATCTGCAAATCATTAAGTATTAGAAAACTGAATTTCTACATTTTTCCCCCTAACTTGTCATTATGAAGAAAATGTTGATTCCACAATGTAGGATATGGAATAATGACTGTCAGCATTTAGAAGTTGCACCTATTCTTATAAAGGTAATAACATATAACTGGTGAGTTTGGACTTAGATGGCACATTGTCAGCAACAGTGCATTACAGCTTCACTGCTCTGTATGCTCTTTTCAAAATAAAAGCTTAGCAGAGAGCATTTTGCCAAGAAAAAACTCAACAAAACAGCTCAGCAATGGCAAAAGATGGATTACAGCACTGAGATCACTCAGATCATTCGCCCTACTGTTAATAAAAGTATATTACCAATCAGTATTTAATGT
This sequence comes from Serranus cabrilla, assembly GCA_903364295.1. Classification (NCBI taxonomy): domain Eukaryota; kingdom Metazoa; phylum Chordata; class Actinopteri; order Perciformes; family Serranidae; genus Serranus; species Serranus cabrilla. The sequence goes on along the minus strand of CAFUXE010000014.1, from coordinate 1,525,946 downwards.
TTTTTATCCTTTAAATATCATCCAATAAATTTTAAATCCATTAATTAATACATTACACATACATCACATTTAAAAATGGACGTAACTTGTGATTCTGCTGCTGTAAAAAGGTTTTCTGGCACTTTCATGCAGCTGCTCCAGTTGGAAGCTTTTATGTTGAAAACCCCTGACAGGAAGTATCACTGTAACAGCTTAAATATTATAGCCAAAGCTTTATTAGGTACTAAAATGAACTGAATCTGAAATACCTGGAGACTTTTACCACACTCATTCTGACTTATGTTAACATGATAGCATGGTCGTTAGCTGCTTTAGCTGCAGCTTGTTTTACAGGCTCCTCACTGCTGATTCTGTCCTCTTTTTGCCCTTTTGGAGCCAGGCCAACATTAGTGTAAGGTTGATGTAACTTTGCTTAGACAGAACAGGTGAGTGCAGGTGGTGCCCTCTGGGTAATGCAGTTATTTTGGGGCCAATATGAATCGCCCAGAGATCCTGAGACTTGACTTGTTGTAGGTTGTAAGATAATATGCTGTCTGGATGTCACATAATAAAGAAATGAATGACCAAGGAAGTATTAGAAGCACAGGAGTTTTATGTAAGTGAGCTAATCCTGGAGAGGAGCCAGGCAGAACTGAGGCTTTTGCCAAAAGTCAAATAATGATCGTCTTTGTCTTGCCTTGTTTTGTGGACATACGTGTTGGCAAACTTTAAAGTAGGTTATCAGTCAAATGAAGGATTTATTTCTGTTGCATCCTGTTGCAGAAGATGAGTGAATGTGAAAAGATCTGCAATTGATTTTCTTTTAATTAGCTCAGACCGATGGTTTGGTTTGCGCTGAGGAGACGGATAGGGAGCAACACAAAGGTTGAAGTGATGAAATGATTGATTACCCTCCTCCACTATCATTTGTTTCACCCTGGACTCTGCCTCTTTGTCTGTCTCTCATCACTGACCAAACAGAAAAGGCTCCGTCTACATCTGTCCATCCAGGGACTCTTGTCAGTGCTGCTACCTGTTTAGACAAGCACTAAATTCCCCTCTTTTGTCTCCATTTCTTCTCTTTACCATTTCTCTCAACATTCGACTTCTGCAAATGATTATTTCCTCTCTTCCTGCTCCGACTCCATAATGCTGAGAGCAAACATTTCATAACACACTGTCCCTCTCCTTACCTGCTGATGTGTGACCTTGTTCCTTTGCAGTAGGTGTGTTTGTTTTACTCCCCTGCCACTCCCAGTACAAACAGCTCTGGCAGAGGGAGCCGCAAAGCCTTGAGCCATTTGGCAAATTAAATGAGGTTTAACACAATGGGTGAATGAATAAATCATTATTGATTTATCTAGAATGAATTGTTGGGAATGCTCATCTTTGATGCTGTAATGACCAGCTGAGCTCATGCGTGTGTGTGTGTGTGTGTGTGTGTGTGTGTTTGTGTGGGCGGATGGCATCAGCCATCCATGCGGCTACTTAGTCATCAGCACAGCAGGTTTATTTACATTTATCACAAGTTTTCCTAAGCACACTCTGACCTAGAGGGAGAACTTGTGGAGTGGACATTTTGTCTGCAGTTGTGCAGCAGCAGGTACTGAATGATTGAAAGGTTTTGGTTTCATTGGTTTCATTCAGCTTGTGAGATCAATTTAACGGATTCATTTTCCTTTTTGTTTGAGCAAAAATCAGCTTTGTTTTTACAATTCTGCTCCATACTTTTACCATGTATGTAGGGCCTGTTGACCTCTTATCATGCGTTTCATGTTGTGTAACACACAGTCCTCTGCATTCATTAAAGGCATAGTTTGGATTTTTTGAGGTGCGGTTGCTTAAGGTAGTTATGCATTGTCATTGTGTGTAACAGCACATCGATATAGATCAATAAATCGATTCATCAGTTAACGATCCAACTGTATCGATGCAACACCCAAACATCTATGCATAAGGCCATCTTTAATGTACACTTTTATTTTGAAAATCTCTCTGTTTGGTTTAAGTAAACTGAGCACACAGACAGAACTTTTCTTGGGAAAAGTCATTTGCACTTAAATGCAATGTGGCACTTTATTGTGAACAGAAGGTCTATTTTATTCTTTGTTTAATATTTTTTCATTTAATAATAAATAAAATGGAAAATTCATATTTAAGTTGTTTTTTGTGAGGTTGTGTTAAATGACATTTGCACATATCGATCACTGTCCCCTGAATCGAACCGAATTGAAGTCGTACTGTGACAGACTTTGTGATATCTGCAAATATCGTGTCATTGTCCAATGAATCTACCTAATATTGTTTTGTGAAGAATCTGATATCAATAACACTCGTGCTAGCTTGATGGTTAGCATTGTTAATTGCATAATTCAAAATAAAAAACGACTTATTGTTTTTTAATCCAGCAAGACAGAACAAGACATTTTCAGCGCCCAAAATGTGACAATGAACTTTGCCACAGTGGTGTGTTTTTGAGGCAGTGACTTGTTCCTCATACAACCACGCTTAAAAAAATCCTCACTGTCCCTTTACCCTGGCACTGAAAACAATCCTTGTCCTGGTACTGCATGTGCAGCTCAGTGCCAACATGGCAGGAAAAGTCGAAAAACAGCCTCTTTACGTTCCACAGCTGTCACTTCTGGCTCATTACGACAACACCGCCTGTCCCTCGTTTTTCCTTCTCGACCCTGTCAGGGAAAGGCACTTGTTTTATTATCAACAGCGAAAGAGAAGTCCGCCCTCCTCAAGAGTTGTCTTTTTATGGAGATGGTCGAAGGCTGAAGGGGAAAACAGAGCGGAGGAAACGCGGAAGAGAAAGTTCTGGCAAGATCTGATCTCCTGTTTGCCGAGAGGGAGATGCGCTAACAGAGGCTGGAGTATTTCTGTGGGCCGGAGCTAAATATGTGATGTTTTTAGGAGTTTGATTTACAGCTGCAGCTCTTGCCCTGCTTTCTACATTATTTCACCCTGAGGTGTTTCTTTCTTCAGGGGAAAGTTTAGGGAGTTGGTCAGCAAGTTCAAGAAGAGGTTAGACATGTTTCCTGGCTGTTTGTGCAAAAGCCATGAGGGCACGACGTCAATCACTATGAAGTGCTGAAGTATTACATCACAGTTTGGGAATTTTAAAGAACCACAACAGCGTGTTCTCCCTGACGGCGTAATGAACTGGAATCAAGGCAGAACTAATCAAGACTCCCATCCTGGGTATTAAGAGCTTTGCAGTCCACTACTTCACACACTGATGTTTGCACTCAACCCGCACGGCCACACATGGACGCACATGAGTCATGCACACAAAGCAGATCGAGATGCTAAATAATAAGAACAGATTGTGCTGTCCGCTGGAGAAATATCTGCTCTGATTTTCAACACCTCAGACAGCTGTTGCTCTCAGGTTGACCTGAGCAACAAAACAATTCCAAAACTACCCAAAGCTGTTAAATGTCAGCAGAATACATCTCACAGCCTCGCACATTTAGGTATCAACAACAGTGTATTTGCACCTCATAGCAGTCTTATGAAGACTACTTGCAGAAATGAGGCATCCAATTTACTAGGGGTTAGAACGTTTCTAGGTAAGTTGAGCAAAGGTCAACGAGTCAAGAAAAGCATCTGCTTTGCTGCTTCAGTGTGTCTACAAAGGTCACAGGGCAATGTGATTTTCTCGAACAAGATGTTTCCGTGAAAGAATGCTCATTTCACAATATATGCCACATGAACATACAGAGGATGTGTTTGAATCACATTATTGAAAATCATGAGTGAGACATTCAGTCGATTGATGGATGATCTAGATCTGATTAAAGTGTCAGAGATCAAGATCTGGTTCAGATGAGCATTTTTACAAATGGGGTTTTCTTAGTTTTGGAATAAAATCGTGCTGGAGAGAAAAAAAAACAAACTCAATGAAAAAAGCATCCACACTCAAAAATGTGATTTGCGATTGGTCAGAGAAGGAAAAAAAGTAAATAAATGCAGCAGTACAAAAGGTTCAAAGAACTTCACTTGATTAGCCTTAATGCTGAATCAGTTGAATTTGTTTTGCTAAACACCAAGGGAAATGTAGTCCTCGGTATCATGGACTTCAAAATAAAGACACGATGTCTATAAAGAGACACTAAGCACAGTGCAGGATATGCAACAATAGAGATAAATGCTATGGAAACATTCAGAAATCATCAAACATAGAGCATTTAGCAAAACACTCACGTCTCCTCATTTAGAATGCTTTCTAACCGAAAATCCCATTTCCTGAATCAAACCAATAATAATTGTTTCAGTTTTCCATTTGGTTCAGGTTTAGTTCACAATGTGCAAAACTCAAATAGTCAAGAAATTGTAACCAGAGCTATGTGGTTGGAACGGTCATCGATTATTGTTTTTAAGGTTTGTGGGTTTGTTCGAATAGGTAGACTTTAAAGCACCCAGAGACGTTGGAAGTAGGGGCGTCGGTGTTATAACTTTTACTGTTTTTACTGTACCAAACAACTAATGTTTCTCTTTCTGAAAGAATAGGCTCTACGTTTCATTGTCTGGTGATGTGCAGTTCAGGGTTCCAGGGTTTGGTTCAACCGGACTAAACGCTCCCTATCATGTGGGGGTTTCCATGCGCAGCGGTTGCAAAACATTTAGGCACAGAATGTGTGTGCAGATGCTTTTTTCTTACTTTAGGAACAGAAACTAGAAGTTGTGGTTTTACTTCAGCACTCCAGAGCTAATTTGGTGTGCCCACATGATTAAAAATGGCTGAAATTGCATTTATATCATAGTGATTTCTGCACAATTCCAGAAATAAAACATGCTAACTGGAAGTGGTGCAAGCATCCTCAGAAGCATGCACGCACCAAGCACCAACTCAGCTCTTTGCTTGACAGAATTGGATGAAATCACCATAACAACAAGAAAGAAAGCCTTTTGTGACCAAAATGAAAAGCTCGGTTTGTGCAGCTGTGTGTTTTAATGAATCATGAAATGGTTCAGGAATGGTGAATATCAAGTACTTAGTAGCTAAGCCTGTTGATAATTATACATTTTGTAATAGATGGAATGGCATGAAAATTGGCATAGAAATCATGACTCACATAACTTTCCCCCTTTAATTCCACCTTCTACCTCTGGTTGCACACTATGACTTCACCCTCAGAGTGTCAGAGTGTAATAAAGCAATATGCATATGAATTTAGATCACACATGCAGCCGATGCAGATGTTGGCAACCACAGTGTCAGAATAGAATGTAGAGAACTCATCAAGTTATTATAAGAAACGAGTGTAGCAGATGTAGCTTTAAATAAACTGCACCATTCTCAGTCAGTGTCATGATGTTTCCATCAACAAACTAGAGACTTGAATGAAAAAGGACAACAAAAAATCGATACAACTGTTTGTATGCTCACTTGGCGTGGTTTTTTATTATTTTTGAAAAATAGTTAAAGTGCTAAACGGGAGATGGAAATGCTTTTTCCTATTTAGATCGGAAGTAGCAAACATTTAACTCATGACCGACCAGCTGTTTCTGTTCTGCTAAAAAAAAAAAAAATTAGAAGAAAAGTTTTTTCTGCTGCCTTCGTTTTCCAACAGACTTCTCTTGTTGGTGGCCAAAGTTGTCCGATCTCTACTAGCCTACAGTAATACATTACGCTGCCATCTACTGACGGAAGTGGGTTAGTGCAGCTTTGTTTATTAGCTCTAAAACATTCACATTCACATTTTCTTCAATGGAACATTTCAGAATTTTGCTTCAAATTCGCTCTTTAATGGAAACAGGCCTACTGACTGTCAGAGATTAGCAGATAATTGCTGCGTACGTGAGCTGCCCAAAGGCGCTCCCTCCATTTATCAATAGTGATTTTGCTTGAAAAGCACAGAGACAGATTGACTGATAGAATCAATGCCAGACAGATGGAGACAGATGACGTGAGGGTGGAAGTCAGATTTCCAGTCTGGTGACATCTCGAAATAACAGACATTTGGTTCAGCGGAGACACCATGCACTGTTTATACTTGTAGCGGGTGTGTGCATTCATGTGCCTGGTATGCACATATTTGCACACAGGACAAACCCAATTTAATGTGTGTGCCCATGCATTTAACTTGTGAGTATGTGTGTAGAAGAAGTGTGACCCAGGTTCAAGGGGCCTTTGACTCAGACTGGATTAGCTGCTCTCAAGGCTGCCACTGGAATGTGAGGATCAACAAGTCTGTTGTGGCAGCGCACTGGCAAACACACACACTTTCATCATGGCACACTCGCTATTTACCTTCCAGTCTATTACGGTCTATTAATACCTCCATTCCACCACTCCTTCTACCGTATGTTTTCTCACAAGGAGCATGTTTGAAATTAGATTTTATGAACCCAGCACTGGCGGAAGGAGGAAATAAGTGGCTATTTTTATCATTTACATTAGTTATTATGGCTTGGTGTGGATATAAATGCAGAAATATTGACATTTTGGTCACTTTTCTTTTTATAAAGTTGCAGAAACTCCCTCAAAAATCCTGTAAATGTATTTAAAAGTACGCTTTTGCAATGCAAGTGAGCATTGTACCACAAAAATAAGAATTAAAAAGGTTAAAAATAATAATGGAAGAATGAATGAAAAAGCCAGGGAATCCTCAGGGAGCGCAATCAGCACGTGTGCTGGCAGACAGTTGTTTATAGTAAAAAGATGAGAGAATGTAAACAGGAAACATGAAGACCTGCATGTGCTGAATGATGGATGAGTGGGTGAATAACGTCATCCATCACCCGCCAACTGTTTGTGTTTGCAGCGCTTCACTTCTGCAAAGCTGCATCTTTGTTCATTTATGCAGCTGGGTGTCATCACTCATTACAAAAGCCTTATTGTGGTATGATAATAATGTGCATTTATGCAGATTTCATTGTTTGCAGAAAATCTTTTAGTAGAATAATTGTCTTCTGGTAATCAAACATACTGGCTGGATGAGGGAGTCAGTATCAGTATCTCATCTGTGTCATTTCAAAAAATTAAATAGGTTCTTTTACTCTGAAAAACCACCATTGTGTATTTCTACAAAATTAGAAATATATTTTTAGTTTTACTAATGGAATTATATATTTTTTTCAAAACATTGTCACTAGTCCAATATATCTGTGTTCGTTTGTCAAACTGATCCACTCTGCTGCTCCATGAAAACAGTGAAAAGCAATCAAAAAGTAATAATTGATTATTATTTTTTTTTAATTAGTGCAGTAGCTCTAGGAAAAGCAGCAAAATGATTCCAATTCACCATGGAAAAAAAAACAACATTTTCCTTTTATGCCCCCTGACATGAAGCTCTAAAGCCTTTTTATATTGGTTTTCAAAAATGTCTTGAGAGCTTTCAGTAAGGGAGCGTTAAAAACCATATGAGGGTGTAGTTTTGGTTGAAAAAAATAAAGAAATTAAATTTTTCTTTCTTTTTGTTTAACACTAGAACCGGCAAGATTCTACAACCCCAAACAAGTGTCATGTTATTTTCATTATTAATGTTCACAGCACATTACAATAATAATAATATAATGCATTTGTTTGATGAAGTTACATGTAATATTAGTAAACCAATGAAATACAAGCACATAGAGCTAGACTAACAAAGTTTCCTACGGCATCTTGTGTCAATTTGCAATGTCTATATATTTTTCTATGGACATTAAGTTATTTATTGTTGCTTTACAATGCTAAAATACAACATAAGTAGATTTACTAAAAAAAAAAGAAGAACAAAAATCTTGCCTTTGTATCTGACCTTTTTTTCCTACATCACAATTATAAGTTAGAACCTTGTTCAAAGACTCAGCCGCCCTGCACAAACAAATAATTTACACACAGTCCCTTAAAACCATTAAAGGCATGCTCCCTTTCTGGGATAATCCAGGCAATTACTTTCACTCACTGTTTGTCAAAGTGCCACTACATATCTGTGAGCAGATTTAGGACGATTTTGTTGTCATTGTGTTTCAGTTCTGGATCTTGTGGTTCTACTTTGTGTCAGCACTAATGAAACCTACACTTCCTTACAGCGAACAGAGCCGGAGAGAACACTTTGTCTGACTGTGATTGCTCTCACGGAGCAGTGCCAGTGGGAAGGTGATAAGTAGTTTACCGTGTTAATTAAACACCCCATTAGCACGTATCGGCCTCTGTTTAAAGTGTTCTCCACCACACTGTTAACACTATGTCGTTCCTTACTGGCACACACTCACTCACACACACGTTTCGGTCAGTTGAGGGTTGGTTGGTGTTACCGGCAGGACAGCGGCACTGGAGCGCTGTGTTCATTCTCTTTCCGCCAGGAAATCAATAATAGACCAGATGACCCGACTGTGACCTGCGTTACACATGCACAAACGCGTGCACATGTACACACATGCAATGTCACATCCAGTGTCCAGAGAGAACAAAGCATCGCTGGGCAGTGGCGGGTGTGGCGAGAGTCTCCAGGAAGTCACACTTGGCTTAAACTTCCTGGACTAAAACAAGGCTGATGGCTGTAAACTCTGCTTTAATGACTTTTGAAGTGCATATATAGAGTGGTTTATTGTAGTTGAACGCTTTACATCATGTTGTGATTCATCTAAGAATAGTCAGTTGATGGTTTAATAAGTTTAGTTACATTGTTTTTAGATTTTTATCATTTTTCACTGAAAGAAAATGAAAAATGAACCCCAAGCAGTTTCAGGGTGTGTCACATTTTACTCACTGTTGCCTCATTTTTCACTGAAATATATAAGTCTTGCATTTCTATGGAAACAGCACAAGCATGAGGAAAAGGGAGAGCTCAGTAATGTTGTGCAATATAACTATATATAATAATATATAATGCCATAAATCACTATATAATTATATTAATTATATTTTTTTGTCATGAATGTTGATTGCAGTCTAGTTGTTTATTCATTCAAGCACCATATGACATTTTAAAAACTGAAGATTCCTTCTGTTTTGTCAGTCTCTGGCTTTGATAACTGGTGTAATTTTGGAGATTTATTTTTACAAACATGCTTTTAAAATAATGATTTAATGGGTTCAAGGGGGTGATGTTCACCTGGATTTATGTGTCCTGGTGCATTTGCTGTCTTGCAGGCCCATGATGTGCATTTACAAGTTTTAAGCATGAACAACATGCTCTGTAGCCTCAGGGGCTGAAATGTGTCGTGTCTCAGCCCGGTCATACATTCCAGCCCAGTCATGGAAGACTCTCAATCTCCATCGGAAGCCACATAGTCATTACAGACTCCGCCTCCTCCTGCAGGAAGAGCCCTGGGGTGTAATAAGGGGCCCTTAAAAATTAAAGTAGATCACATTCATGGCATGTGTCACTGAAAATACAAGGATAGAGACTGAACAACAGCAATAAGGAGACAGTTTTCCTGAAGATCTGCTGTGACCAGACATAGAGACGGCATCACTGTCAGTGCAATGAGTCTATGACATGTTTGCCCCTTTTTTCCCCCAAGTGTAGCACACTTGTGCAATCTTCCGAACATATGTGCGACTGCATGCGTGGCTCGTGCGCACACACTGCATTTAACCCGTGCGTAAACGCTGCCATGTGCCTCATAAAATGACCACGGCTCTGTCATCTTCATCATCCAACATCATGTGGATTTCGAGGAGCAGACCAGCAGGTTATAATCCCCGCTCTTTAACTACCTCACAGGATTAACTGGGAGGGGGGGATCTGGCACCCGAGTGGAAAATAAAGATTCTTATGGAGACTTTGCTCTGATCCTGCTGTGTTAAATGGTTACGGTGGAAGAAGCACAGAGAGAAAAAACCAGGGGAATGTTCTGTACTTTTATCCGCTCATGTTCTCGCCACTGGGGTGAAAAATAAACTAACTATTCCTTAATAGGATCAACATATAATCTTGCACACGCTTACAACCGTGACAAAATAAAGACTGGGGTGTTAAGTAAACGGACCTGCACTCTGATCTGTTATAATGGAAGCTGTTTGGAGCTGCAGAGAGCTCGAAAACATGAGAAAAATAAAACAATTTGTGCCTACAAACTATAATTAGATAAGGAAATTACTTTGCCATAACTTTGTCCTGATTTGTCTTAATTCTTTTAATTTGATAATTTGGGCAAGTCCCGAACAGAAACTTTTGGATCTCATTAAATAATTTAAAATGGCCCTATTATATTCTGTTGATGTATTTAAGTACAGTACTTGAGTAAATGTACATTCCACCACTGGGACCCTGAGCGCCCTAACAAAACCCACAAATACACAAAGATAAGACGCCACTTCAAGAATGTGCCTCTGAGACTTATCTGAAATGACAGTTGGAACTCCACTTCCTCAAAAAAACACCAACTCATCCTCCATAAAGTTTACTTGCATGGACGTTTTCAGTGGGGAAACCTTGTGAAGCAAGGCGGAGGCCCGGTCCATGGTTGCAAAACTCAACTGAACAGTGAAATCACTGTGTGAAATCAGGAAATTCGACAAGCAGAAGAAAATTTCAAGCTCTTTAGAGAAAGACAGCAGCTGCTTCAGAAATGACAGTTTTATGATACAAGCTTGGAATTAGAGAGTAATTGCCAGAAGTTCTTCGATTTATTACGCATGTTGGGATATTTTTTGACCTTTGGAAACATTTAAAGTTGTTTGATTGCGTCGAAGTCACACTTAAAGGGTTTCCCCTCTTTTTCTGGCGTCAGAGCTGTCATGTGTCTGTCTGGACAGCAGGAAGTAATGGGAAAAAGTGTGTCACTGTTTGTCTTTGTACATGCTCATATGTGGGCAAAATATGCCAAAATATTCAGACTGGTCTCCCCTGAAACATGTCAATATAGGGCGTTTGTACAGGCAGCAAAATATGACTTGAATTTACATTTTAGACTTTCCTCTGCCGCAATCTTGCTGACAAAGTAGTAGTGACAGGGTTTCCACAGCCGACATGAAAACAAAAGTAAAGGATTTTTAACGTAACTTCTGTGGCTCACATTTTGTTAATCACGATTTTTTTAATGTAATTTATGTCTTTTACGTAACTTACACGTTTTGCGTAACTTCCGTGGCTCACATTTTTTTAACATACTTTTTTCTGCAACTTACATTTTATACCTAACTTATGCTTTTTACCTAGCTTGCGCTTTTTACAAAACTTATGGTAGTCACATCCCTACTTCACTTCCTGCGTTTTGGTACATTTATTTACTGTTTAAACTGTCTTTAATAACGCCTAACCAGGAAGTTACCGAAACAGCAGCCTTTCTTACAACTGCGAACCACACGTGTATGTTTAGAACGCTCAGCTGTACCTCAAGTCGCTTTTGACAAACACTCATGTGTGTTGTTATGGCTGGTATTGACAAAAGGTCTATTCTTTCGTTTAAGTTGGAGATCATATTGTTACATTACATTACATTTGTTTGTCACAAACAGGGGCACTGTGGGGCGCATGACGCTGGTTGCATGTATGTTGGATTTTCACAGTTGTGGGGAACAAGAAAGCCGAGTCGCCACATAAGACGAATTCCCCTTTACATTAGAGGCCCGCTGCCTTACAGCTTTTTGGGACAGATGCCAGGTCTAATCTCTGAATCCATCTATTTAACATTCCAGGATTGATGGAGTGGCACATTATTTCTCTGGGAGAGGTTTTCTTGAAGCGTGTGTGCGTGTGTGTGTGTGTGTGTGTGTGTGAGCCCGTTCTCACGGTGCTGACATAGCAGAGCGCTCAGACTGCAAAGGGTTCGATGGGAAAGTAATTCCCATGGGGCTACTTACATAACCATTTTGACTGATTGACAGATAAAGTGCACACATACAAACCCACAGCGAACTGTATGTACTGAATCTGTTAATGGGGGCACACGACTGTATGTGAAGCTGATACGATAATCAATATACAATTAGTCAATCGACTGGACAGCAGAGGAAATTAGAGAAAAAGTCAAATCAATCTCTTTATGTCCTTTAAAGCAAAAATAAATCCCCCAAATTTCATATATATCACTTTTCATAGTCAATGATCTGTTCAAAGTTAAAATTTCAATAATAATGCCTGTAATTAGTTTCTTTCTACAATAAACAGTGTATCTTTGGCGATGTTTTAAAGAAAACAAACATTTCCATTTAAAGAGGGTTAACTTTAGCTCTGCAAACATGTGATTGCCATGTTTCACTATTTCCTGACATTCTGTAGCCTAATTGATTGTATATTTGGCCCCAGTATATATCCATTATGCAGCAACTACACCTCAGGACACAGCTGGGAAGCCAGTGAGGGATTAATGTCCTCCTGCACAGAGTGGCGGGATCTGGAAGTGCTTGAGGGTGGAGAGCACACATTTCTCCATCCAATCAGTTCAGGAATTTGATATTGCATGTGATGGACATAGTGAAGAATGAATGCATGATTCACAGTCATTACATCACTGTATAATGCATTTCTCGGGATGTTATTTCCTGAGTGACTGGCTGATTACCATCACGGATAAACATTTTCCAAGTGCTTTGAAATGTGGAATACCAAATATGTCTGCAATTTGCTAAACTGAAATGAGTACCTGAATGAAACACTGATTTATGAAAAGATGAAAGACTCATGTACAGCCATCATCACTGCTTTTTTCTTGCAAATAATCCTTCAGCTCTAAGTGTGTGTTGACTCCACTCATGGTCACCTCTGGTGGTTCAGAGACTGCATGTGTCGTCTGCTCAGTTCACTTTGGCAGTGGTGAGGCGACTGCTGAGCCGTGACCTTAATTTGAGTTTCAAATCACTCCATAACACAGATGGAGGCCTGGGGGGAACTCCCATAAACACACACATGCATGCAGGTCAACTGATTGCTCAGCCCGTCTGCACTGTCGCCACCAGCCTCAATCAGTTTGTCTCAGTTGGAGTGGAGCAGGCAATGCATTTTTCCACTTATTTATGCTAAAACGCACATGATCACTTTCCAATCTGCACGCACACGCACAGCAATCACCGAAAGTGCTTTTACTCTCTACTCAGGATTAGTAATGATTAACAAGCTTCATTAGCTCAGCTGCTAAGAGAGAGAAAGGAGGAGAATTTATAGACTTGTAGAGAGTTGAACAGGCCTTGATTTGTGTGTGTGTGTGTGTGTGTCCAACAAAAAGGAGATGAAATGCTGGAGGATATAACGGCTGCGGAGAAAGGAAAATGGATAAAAATGCAGATTTTTACCCCAAAACAATCTATAAACACATACTCATGACACCATAATGTCGAGCTGATAAGTCGATACATGCAAGGGGATGTTTTTTCCTACGTTGGTGAAGGCTTTATGACAAAAATTGCTTTAAGTTTCATCTTCACAAAGAAGTGGTGTCCTTTCAGCCACATCTGCTGTTAATGCTGAGTTGTATCGCCTCCCTGTCAGGCTGCAAACAAGCTCAAAGACCTTTACTAGAGTTGAAAGGTTGTACGAGAGGCAAAATCCAAGCCAGTATAAATATATCGTGCGTGCACTGTAAAAAAAATAATTATGGAGTCAATAAGAGGACAATCATTTTTCTTTTTTTGCTGCGATTTTAGTGAGCACGTAAAACTGAAACTGTAAATTTGGGTGGAACAAAAGTAGGGATTTGGAACCCCCAGTAGTCATATTACGACATTGGTTAAGGAAGAAAGTGCAGAAAGGAGATAAAGCAAGATGGAGAGATGGATATAATGTTTTTAAAAGCAATCTGTTTCCAAACACATCTTGCAAGCAAGTCAATGGTTTGCAAGGCAAAGAAGGCAAACTCGACCACACACTCATTTTCCTTCAATAGCCAAGTTAACCTCATTGTGAACAAATGAATCAGCACTGTAGCTTTGTGCCATATCACTATGGGAGATATGTCACTCAACTTCACTCTCTATCGTTCCATTTCAACATTCTTCACAGAGCAATGACTAGCTGAATTTGTATGGACATCTCAACGTGGATCTTCACACTTAAGCTGTGATATTTCACTTCCCACAATTCACACATATACTGTGCAGCATCACTGCGAGGAAAAAAGAGATTCAACACGGAGACAAAACATCAAACAGTATGACAAATATCATGGAAAAGTTATGACTGCTCAGAGACAGAAATAGCAGCTGTAATTTTGGCCAGAACTGGGGAATTGGGGTTTGTCTTCCAGCACATAAACACAGTCTTGATACTTGAGGTTAGTATGCAAACTGCAAACTTACTCTGCAGATGACAGCTGACTGGTGTAATCTGTGGTTGCACACACACACACACACACACACACACACACACACACACACAACCAAGCTTCTACTATCAACCGTTGTGTTGATACAATACCTGATTTTCTTTGCTCTTGCAGCTTATGTAACCATTATGCAAGATCCTAAGTCTTCAAGGTCGGACCTAATTATGCTGCAGGCCCTTCATATTAATCTGTCTTTAAAATGTTTGAAGTCCGCCCGAGGCTTTAGATGTGCCTGCCAATGATTGGGGGAATATTTGGAGCAGACACACAAGTTGCTCATTCTTGCGAATGAGCCAGAAAGCCCTCATTAAATGCACAGGCAGACGAAAAACAATATGCAGTGAAAGATGATACCAATATATTAGTGCTTGTACTTATTTTTCACTTCCTTTTTTTTAAATATATTTTTTATATATTTCTTATCAAAATAGAGCAATTTTTTTTCAAATGTAATGCTTTTTTATGTCCAAAATAGCAACAACAGAAAAAGAATATAAAATACTTCCATAAAATGCATGTGCTTATAAACTTTAACTGAATCAAGCTGTGCATTATTAGAAGAAGTTGTGAAATCAAGAGCATCAAGTCAACACAGTTGTTGACGAGTTGTTTTGACAGTTATGCTCAGCCAAGTTTTGCATTTTGGTTCCTTTTGGAAAATAAGATAAATTACCACCAGATTATGCTGAAGTAAACATCACTTTTTGTGAGGATGCGATTGGACAGATTGTCCTCGGCTGCATGCTGGGAAGGACACAACTGGCTGAAAGTGCTTTGATTTTATGGAGCTTTATTTTATAGCAGCACATTTATTCCCACTCGGGCCAGGCTTAATGCAATTTACGTAATCGATATATTTTTTTTAATTTTCCATACAGTAGCTTGTTTACTCTGCAATATTAAAGCAAGCAAAAAACTCTTTTGGATTATGATCTCATCATGTGTCCTCTTAAAATGATATAAAACAGAAAAAAGAGGAAAGTATTCATACTATCAGAACTGCTGATTCCCTTTTTTTAATTGATTGGATAATAGATCTACAGATTAAGCTTAATTTCTGTTAAAGCTGCATACAGACACAGTCAGTTCTGTCTAAATCACAGCCATTGGAATGAGTGGTATGATAATTGATTTACAACTGTAAAAGCTTGTTTTTTTCACATAATACTCCATCTGCATGACCTCCCGTACAGAAAGCTGATAACCTTACATTTTACAACCAATGATAAGCCTGATACAATTTCTTTCGCAGCAGGTTATGCAACTTGCTTATGGATAACATAATTTGTCGGTTATTTGCCCCTCAGGCAGCGTCAGAGACAACCCAAAACAGGTGGAGAAGCCTATTAATCGTCACTGTGTGGCAGTAACACGTACAAACATGCACACACACACATACACACAATGACTGACAACTGAGGGTGGTCACTAATTACAAGCAGATGTGAACCTTAAGGAGGTTCCAGGTCAGCGAAAGCAATCTATTACATGCATGAGGCCAACCTGCTTAAAAAAAAAGTGTTGAAGAATACTAGTGCATTCCACTGGATCAGTGTTGTGGCACAGAAACTCTGCTCAAGGGTCATTTAAAGCCAGCTGCAACACAAAAGGGAAAGAAAACAAACCAAAACGTACTAAATTTTGGAACGTCCCTTCAGTGCCTGTAAGTGTCTCTTCCTGGAATATCGATGCACACTCATTCTTTACGGAACGCCAGACTGCATGATTTTGCCATTACAGATGTATGAGTATGCATGCATGTTTGTAAGAGAACACATCTGTAAATCAGATGTCTTAAGTGGCTACCTGTTTTTTATCTGTAATTCATCCCATAGCTGTTGGGAAAAGTCAGATCCCCTGGAAACCAGGAATGCCTGACGTTTTATCAGAATTCAACAAATATGAATTTATCTGGATGTTTTTTGCACTAAATGCAAAGTCAGGAGATCTCTGAAATAGGTATGATAAATCATCTAAGAACCATGAATGTTCCATGGCAATCATTTGACTCCTTTGGGTGTCTTTTAGTACAAGTGAAAAATATTTTTATGTGACCAACATGTTACAATTCCACACTGTTGCAGCGACCCTTAAGCCTACCCTGTATTATCATCTATTTTAATCTAAATCATGAAAAAAATTATTGCTGTGAGAAAAAGGGTAATTTTCTCATACATTTTTGCACCCAGTGGAGTCGTCCCCCACAGGCCCATAGAATTAATGCAGGTTTTAACTTCATTTTTCAGACCTGGAGGTTGCTCCTTCATCAAAATATAAAACAAGCCTCGTCACACATTGAAAAGCTTTGATTTAAGGCCTTACATGCTTTCTTTAGGGTCAAACCTCATTGGAGTCTTGCAGGATTTTCACCATGTTCATTGCTAAAGCCAGTGGATTAAAGGCTTTATAACAGATTTTATTTTTCACGAAAAGAGGATTTGCTACATTGTCTCTAATTACTGTACAGGATATTTCCAACAGCACTTGAAGGCAGCGTGTGTCTGCATATATTACTCTAAGGAGCGGGGGTTGTTTTCACTTGCTCTCTCTGTCACTGTGCGGATGACTGGACGGGGACCAATAAAAACACATTTTTGTCAATGCATTGCCACGGTGCTGCAGGCCAATAATGACACACGTATGCCTCTACCTCTGTGTGGAAAATTGATCAGGAAAGAGGTAGCTGTGTTGGTTATTATTGGCTACATTTGGTGCTGTCGATAAGTCATCACGGACAACAATGATCTGGAGGGGACAATCACATCAAGTGGGACTGAAACGAGCCGTATAACTGTGATGCTGCATATTATTATCAATATTCCCTTGAATTGGGTATGATTCACGCCGTGCATCACAGCAACAAGTGTCCCACTGCCTCTATGTGCGTGTTTCCAGGTGCGTTACCATAGTAATATTTCTCACTTCCTGGCCCTTTTGATTTTTCTGTGTATGCGTTGCTACGGAAACTGACATATTCCGCTGCCCGTGGCTTTTCCGCCATTGTCCCTTTTTCTAAAATAGAACAGAAACCACATGCTGCAGTGCACTGTATGTCCAAATAGCATTAGTCATCTAACTGCACGGTGCCAGTGAAGTCAGCAGAGTCATTAATCTTTCCAGGGTAACATCTGTCAGATGTGAGCACAAAGAAACAGCAACAATTGAAACAAGGGTTCAATCCCATGCTGAACAGAACGACTTTACTTAACGTTTTCTATACATGACGTGCAATTAATGTGTCTCCCAGTTTAGCATTTATTGGCAGGATATAAGTATTTAAAGAGATAGATTGGATTTTTTGAAGTGAGGTTGTATGAGGTAGTTATCCCCAGTGTGTTATAGAAAGAACGGAAATTCTGTACTGTTGTAGGCCAACCTGGAAGTAGCATCACCATGGGATCTATTGAGAATTCGCCTATGGGATTTTTGCATTGGATTTTGGATCACTGCAGAAAAAAAGCTCTGTGGCAAACATGTTTCTGATGCTAACATGTTTTGTTCAGCAGGATAATCTTCGTATTTGATGTTGTACAACAAAACATAAACATCTCTTAAGCTTGTGTTGATCACAAACCCATTCAAAATCCTCATTGAGTTTGAGAGGATAGACTCCAGGGTGCTAAAATGCTAACTTACCTTCTGATACAGTAAATGGCAGATGGTATGCCTCATATTTGGAACAGCAGGCAGGAGTACTGGTCTAAAAGCTAAGTTATGTACTGCTGTGGACAGGGGCAACAGCAAAGTTGCCCCCCACCAACATTATTTTAAGTGTATGCTATATTTAGAATATTTCACCCCCTTCCAAAAAAATCCCAACTATCTCTTTAATAAATGGTTTACAACACCCATGAACTTCTCACCAAGCTGTTGGTCTGCACACCAATATCACTCTTTGCATTCTTTTAGCCCACATCTAATCCTTTTCTTTCTGTCTCCCTTGCAGAGCATATTCCTGATTTATCATGGTTTATTTCTGCTAATGCAAAATTGTATTATGTGTAGCAAACTGGCTGTAAATACCATTTGTTAAAGTTGGGATTACCTGATTAGATCTGCTCAGCCATTCCAGCAAACAACATCTGTGGGGGGTTCAATAGTTCTAATAAATACAGAGGGAAACAGATGATGGCAGTGGTGTAAAGGCATAGCAACCAACTATATTTTGGAGACAAACATGAGGAGTTAAAGGATTGTGACAGTAGCTTCATGGCAGATTTGTCTCTATACAGGCTATTCAAACAGTGTTACATCTCACTAAGCGTCCATGTCACGCTCAAGTCGCAGATAATGAATGTTTTGGTTGTATGTTCCAAAGGCATTCAGTGTTACGGTGCATTGTGGCTTCTGTATTTAGGGAAGAAATATATGACAACAGGACTTGCAGAAGTGGTGATCCCTTTAAAAATACATGGACGTACACAAAAAGACAAATGTGATATAACATCATTCAACAAGACTCTCTTGTCAGAAGTGAAACTGTGCGGGTTAGTTTTGGAACGTCTCGGTTTGTAAATCTGAATGGATGTCCCTGCGTCACACAGGTCTCAGCTCATTGTTGCCAGAGTCCAGCAGTGATACCGGGTTTTAGTCTGGCCCCTTCGCTCTGCTGTCAGCATTCCAAAGGTTTCGTAGGTTGACACTTAAGAACTGAAGCTCATCCATCCCCTTCAGAAATCCTGCTGGGCAGAACCAGCTCGACCGAGTAGAGGCCTCTTATTTAACTTTTCCAACTGTTTGTCTTTTCTTTTGCAGTGCATGTGTGTATAGGCATGTGTGTGCGCCCCCTCAAGCTGTGCGTGAGGTCAAGCGGCAGGGAAATGGGTTTCCTCAGCCAGCGATAAGGAATGGCATACAGACAAACAGCTGTGCTGGATAAGATGCTCTAATAAATGGAGCAACATGCAACTTGCTTTTCCCCTGGACTCCTGACAGCTCACTCACTTGCACACACACTCAGGTGGCTCTCCAGGTTGCCTGTGTCCACATCTTGTTTTGCTTCCATGGCTGAATGATGGCTCTGTTGCTTCACTGCACTAAGTGGGGTCAAATAACGAGAGAGGTAACAGCAGGAGGAATGACTTCAAGAAAATATTGTTGATAGAGGCCTAATCATGAGAAGCCAAGTGTTCAGAGTGCAGGCCCAAATCATTTTTTTTGACAGTTGTATCCAGATTGAAAAAACACATGAAATGCAAAAAAAAAAAAAAAAAAAAAAACAGATCCGAACCACATTCGGAGGTGATTAGGAATACAATTCCAATCGGATCTGTACAGATGTGGCTGCTCAAATTGCATTTGGCAATGGCAACCCAGCCTGCTGGCATATGGTAAAATTGCCAAGACATTTATCCTCATTAGTGGTATGACCTCTATGATGATTATTCTGCTGCATATTTCAGGGAATGGCCTTTGTGCATCACCGACAGCTGTGTTAATACATTAATCAGTAAACTTATCAGTTATCAGACGATAACTGACCATGTACCATGCTCTCGTCGCACTAGCAGACTATTTTACCTAGAGGAGAGAGGATGCTAGCATGCTAACCCCGCTGTGTCTTTTTTGCTGCACTGGTTACACAACATGAGTTGAACAAAGTTGTCATTCTGGCAAGAGAAATGTGCTTTCCTGTACAAGGGTGTTAAGGTGTTAAATTTAAGTCATTTAGCGACTGTTTTGTTACCGACACATATGCCATTACAATGGCAACCTATGCAGAAGACTTGGTGATGTCTGCATAGAAATCTGATCAGATCACTACTCTCACAACTCTCAGTGTGGACAGATTGTCCAAGAATCTGATTTGAGGAACAAACTGGATTCGTCTACTGTCCCACCGGAGCCATAAAGTCTTCATTATGTCCGAGAGAAACCCATTTTTCTAGCAGATGTGAAGAATAAACAGAATTCAAGGGGCAACATGAAGAAATTCTATTTTTTCCAGATATAAACTGATGTAAAAAGATTTATCTCTGCTTGCAGCAGCACAAAATAAAGACCATATAAACACAGACACATTAGAGTACACTTGTAAGCCCTCTGTCTGGATAAGGCATTAGATAAATTGCAGCAATGTCTCTCCTCTTTCTCTTCCCCCTCTTTCTTAACCTCTCCCTCTTCCTGACCTCTTCTCTCAGTAGACACAGAGGAATGCATGACCAGAGACTCAGATGACTCAAATGTTCATCAAAGCCAAAGTGCTCTCTGGGTTTTCAGCAATTCATTACAATTCACCTCAATTCCACCTTGATCACAGATTAAGCCAAAACTGAGAAATAAACCTGTCTCGAGATTGAAAAATGAATCTGTTCTATATGTCTGGCTCCATAGTAACTAGATCCTCCTGCACATATGCCATGCATTCTTAATGCTGGTTTACGTGAATGGAGAGCATACTGCAAATCCATCAGTGCAAGGCCACTTTATGTCCTCACTTGCTCCTTTTTTCCGTGGAACATACTGTCTGTCTGTAGACTTCAATTTTATACATTTAGTTTGGCTCATGTCCTACTGTTATAAAGTAACATCCTGCACACATGTTGTCTTCTGCAGACTTCACTTTCTCATTTGTTCTATATTTCTTCAGGCTAATCTTTGGTCCTACTACATGTTACACCCTAATACTCTTTTGCCAATTCATTTATGAGAATCAAAATAAAACATTTTTCCAATGCTTTTTTATTACTCAAAGAATGCAGAGGCCAAAGGTTGGCTCTGTTTCACATGCACCAAATCCAGGGAACCTTAATGTGAAAGCAGAGCTGGGTATTGTTCAGTATTACCACACAAAATATTTAGCTTTTATAATATTTTTCACTCAATAGCTCCAGGTTCTACTTCAAAATAAGAGCCCTGAAGTGTAAAGTGCACCGTACTATAAATTAGTAGAGGACCAGCTTTTAATTGTGGAAATATGATGAAACAAATTAGCTTATACATTCTATTATTAGATAAGTATTATTACCACTGTCATCAGGGCAATGTAAGTGGCAGCACAGAAGCGCAGAGGAGATTTAAATTGTTATGATGCAGGTTCATGATGTGGCGTAAAACCCCACTGTACATTCTATGTGTCTGTTAAATGTCTTTGTCTCAACTTTTGTCTTCTGTAGGGTGATTTCACCTGGAGCAGCCTGTCGGGGCGGAGCGTGCGTCTGACGCCAGTTGACATCCAGAGCCTGTCGGAGTTAGAGAGGGCCAAGCTGCAGGAAGTAGCCTACACCCGTTTACACCAGGACTATGATCTGGGATGTCAGATAACCATGCCAAAAGGTGGGAGCATGTGTGTCTTTACGCATACTGCAGAACTGAATGAAATGGTTACATAATCTTTGGTTCCAGCTGTGTGGGATTTTATGCTTCAGCATACATCAGCTCTTCAAGACTTTGACATTTTTATGTTTTAACTGTGACAAAACACATCTGTGAATGACTCCGGAACTGTGCTATATGCAACTCATTTGATATTCTTAACCTAGGTTTGCTTTGTAAGCATGTGCAGCTTCTTTCAAGTGTCCCATAAAATAAAGCCAAAGCTCAAGGCTCTGACCACATCCTCTAGTTATCCTTCAAGTGTATTTAAGGGAAGTCATGTATGGTCTATGTTTGGGGAAGCTGTGACAACACATGAATCTCTATGTAAACCATACTTCACATTGGGATCGGGGGCTTCCTGTTTGACCCCCCTCCTCATAACGACACGCGACTCCCTTTCCGCTGTATGTCACCCCACAAGTCACCATGTGGACTGTTAAAATGTCCTCAGGGCTGTATGTGTCCTTGTAGCTCAATTATGAAGCAAAACAACAGTATTTTAGTCTTGTAAACCAAACTATTAAGTGAGTAAGCGCTTGGAAAATGGCAGAATTAGACAAATTAATCCAGATATAGCAAAAATGGGCAGAGCACTGCACTGAAACTGGAAGAGATGTTGGTTTGTGTCCCACTGGGCCCGCCCATGCTATAAATGTCTACATGCATCACAGATTTAGATAGAAAAATATACAAAAAAAATCTCACTCAACTGAAAGCAAACGTGGGCAAGATATATTAACAAACATCCACAATTAGTTAGAATTAGTTAGAGCATTTAATACTGATATTTAAATGCACAACATAATATGAAGTGTGTTTCAGGTTTTAGACATCTGCATGTTTGAAATGTATTCTCCAGTGATTTAGTGAAAGACGCAGCAGAGACTTTGACTTATCCCCAATTTTACTCCCTAAACTCTAGGTTCCAAAAAAATTCTGGATCCTTCATTTCCCATAATTTAACTCAACAGATAAGTTTCCCTTTCCTGGTAAGTGCCCATGTCTCTTCTCCATGCTCCCAGTTTTTAACACAGGTTTCTCATTGAAGACAGAAAAGTCTGAAAACAAGGGATATTCAGGGATCCTCTGTCTTAAGAAAACTCCCTTCAGAATTACAGGAAACATTATACAACACTTTTCACACACAGGGTGACTAGTATTCCAAAAAATAAAAACTTGCTGTACTTTTTCTGATTTTCTGTCCTGTTAATCATCTCATAACCCTCCAGATTTCTCATTAACCCCTTGGGTGGACTGACCCTGAGGTTGGGATCCACTGGTTAAGTAGCTAATAAATGGGCTTGTTTACCACTTATGTCTGCCTGAACACTTCTTTCTTAACCCACCAGACTTTATATTGCTGTTTCTGTATTTCCAGACCTCAACAATTACAAATTTAATATAATGTTCTAACTATCAATTGAAGTAACGGCGCAAAGCAGAACAAAGACCTATAAAATGAGAACTTTCAACTTTTAGATGAAGATTTAGTTTTGTTCATGCACATTACACACACTATGCAGCAGTTTTCACTGCACTGTATAGGAGTGGAGTGGCCGCCATAGCAGCAGTATAGTGCAGCCAGTGGATTATCCAGGGCCTTGCATTCCAGCTGAAGGTTAAACCTCTCCCCACCATGATTTAATACGTACTTGTCTGTGTTGCTTATAAATTCCAGAGCCCCTAACGGCCGCCATGTGCTAGCTAGGGAAATATTTCAACCCGTGTGTAAGAGTTTTGTGTGCGCTATTTCAGCAGCGCTAATGTGGGCTCCTTTGCCCTGCTGTTTCTCATATTTATCTGAGCGCCAGGGGTCATGTTTCTAGTGTTTCTTCAAGAATGAAAAACAGATTAAAGAGAGATAGAAGCGAGGGAGACGAAGAGGGCTGGGACGAGGGTGTGATGAGACAGAAAAGAAGCAAAAGTTCACCGGACAGTTTCACAACTGGTTGGGAGTTGGAATGGGGAGGTTTGGAGGTTCGGGGGATTTCCGTACGGCTTTGGGAGCCATCTGTCAAAAATCCAAACCATTTCCTATCTCTGCTTCTCCCCTCTCACTCTCCATCACAACATCTGCTTTCTCTCTACCATCTCACACCCCCTACTCACACTTTCCCACCTATTTTTCTCTCATACAACCCAAAGACTTTACTTCTTGTCCTTCTGACTCCAAGCTGTGGTTTTCTTTAAAGCTTGGAGACTTATGCAAGTTTCTCATATATCGCTATAGAGGCAATAAATTGATTATCAAAGAAGAGCAGCAACTTGTTCAAATTTGTTAAAGATGGTTGGAAACATGGGGAAACTGAACCTGCTCCCTGACGTAACAGACTACCAATGAATGTGTTTTTTGGGCTGGATAAAATTTCTTAAACCCCTTAAGTGACTCACTTGATACCACTGAAGGGAACATCTGGGGGTTCAAACTGAGGTTGCTAACCCAACAGATCAAAGCCCAACCTCCCTGAACGAGTTCATGATGATGTGATGTTTAAAAGAGTTGGTTTTGGATACAGCAGGGTGACCGAATGATGGCATTAAAAGCTGCTGAGGTTTCACAAACTGACATCCTGGGCTGGGACGAGGACTGAGAGACTTAAAAGTTGCATGTGCCATGGTTTCCAGATCTTCCTGATCATTAATCAGCAAGTTCAGGAGCCATTCATCATGTTGACAGCTGACAAGTGGTTTTCCTTCTTTCAGAGCACTCTAGCCCAAAACCCGGATGTAAAGCGCCCAGAAACACATGGATACTGGGCGGGCCTACGAGGCACAGGCCCAGGGGCCCAAAGTAGCATGCGAAAGGACGACAAAACAACATCAAAGACGTACCAAAAGGCCATAAAAAGGGACAAAGAAATCAGAGAAATGTGTAACGACTAAAACAAATCACAAAAAAATCCAAAAGAGTTAAAAACTACAAAGTCTTTGTGACTTTCTCACAATATGCTTATGCACATGCAAAAAATATGAGTGTGTATGGCATTGCAGTAGAATATTTCCAGACCAAGGGAAATCTTTAACACGTACTGGCCAGTGTACATAAACAATAAGTGATTTAGAATATTTCTCTGCTGCCTAATACCATAGCTGAACCTGTCTGACATTCCAGTTAAATGGATTTGAGTTCATAGACAGCTTTCCCCCCCGTGGTTAATTTATGTCTGCATTCCTGACATGAGCTTATTAGATATAATAAGCAAGATAAGATACAGCTGATATGGAAACCATTTGTTTCACAAGATTTATTCTCTTGTTTTTTTTCCGGCGCAGATGGACAGAAGAGGAAAAAGTCGCTGAGGAGGAAGTTGGACTCGCTAGCAAAAGAGAAGAGTAAAGACAAAGGTACGCCAAGTTATTTTAACTACACTCTTATGCTTTGCCAGTGTGCAGGGTTTCATCTCTCCTCTTTTAATCTGTTTATGTCACATCTCGCTCTCCTGGCCGTGAGACAGAGCCAGTCTGTGGTCCCCGCCCCCTCAGGCAGGTGAACAGCGAGGTTATAAAAACACAGTTTCTGTTTACTGGGCTTTGACAGTTTATATTTAGCTTAAGTGGAGGGACTCCTTGTAAGGGGACCGGTTCTGAGAAGCAGCCACTCTGCTGCACTAAGCAAAGCATATTTGGCAGAAAGAGAATCTTAGTCAGAGGAGCTCAGTTGTAGAGAGGAGCGAACTGAATTGGGCTTTTCTTGTCAAATTAAGTTCTTGTTGACATAAATACACAAGGAAATGTCAGAAATACAAACACCAGTGCCATTTTTTTTGCTTAGCCTGCAGAGTTCCAGAGTAATATGGTACAAATGAGTAAATAATAGTGATTACTTTACTTTTGTGAGTGCAGTTTTAGTAAAGCAAGTTACATATAATCACTTTAGCAACTGAAAGTAAGTATTAATAAATTGATCTTAGACATAAAAAAGCCAAAACCCCAAGGAACTCATGCAACTTATATGATTTGTCAAAACCATTAATCAAAAAAGTATTGTTTTCTTATATTTTAGAGCAATATGCAATTAAAATTGGACTTTTTCTGAGTACTATCTTTTCCATCCATGGAATTAACATTATACTGCTCCAATCAGTATGAGAAACAGCTGTTGAGTTTTATTTTGGAATGATGACGACGCTGCTTCAGTATGTCACAGCTGTGCTGTCTGGTAAAAATAATGCACATGCTTTGGCCAAGCAGAGCCTGTTTTTGTCACAACTGTTAATATTTTACTCCAGTTGGTGATTGAGGTAAACAACCAGCCTTATTCCCAGAACAACAGTTACTTAACGACAAATACTTTCACTTCTTTGCATATCACGTTGTACAGCACATGCATTGCAGATGGAGGGAAAGCAACTGGGGATGGTTAGACTACCAACACTGCACAAACGCCTCCCATTTGCACTGTTAGCGGCAGTTCTAACTGTTTAATGTGAGGAAAAACATAACAATTTGGCTGCAAAAATAGGGGCAAAAAAAGGGGAGAAGTAAAAAAAAAGAAAAAAAAAGACTGGGATCAAAAACCTCCTGTGTTGTGTTAAACATGTCTTGAGTTGGTATTGCCATGCTATTACAATATGCTCTTCTTCTGTTTGTTTTTTTGGCTATGATTACTGCATTTTTAACAGTTTTTTTACCAGACCTTTGGGAATGGTTAATGCAGGGCTGACACATATAACACTTTTCGGCCTAGGCAGTTCCAGGATCAATTCGGACCTTGTGCCGAACCAGCTCCTCCCTTTTCAACAGCCAGAGAACTGTCTCTGAGCCAGGAAAACTGGTTCCAATGGACACAGGGAGAATATGCTAACCGAGATAGACAAACCGGATTCTAAACCGTGACCCTTTTGCTGTAAGGCGGTTACATTTACTCATCCGGGCAAGGCAAGACAGCAACCGTTCAATACTACTTTGGTTCTGAGGTCCGGGTCCTGGTCCCAACTGCACACAAAATATTTATAGTCCTCTACACTCTTAATGCTTTCTTCTGGCTCGCAGTGTAGTAGGAGATCTTAAGGATGAGATCATATGAAATGACGATTACCTCCACAGCTCACCAAACAGTCAAGTTGGGGAAAGAATTACTTTTCTTTGTTTTAAATGTACTGCATCCAGTTTTCTGATGATGCCTGCTGCATGTTGGTTATCCAACCCTGTCATGTAGTCACTTTCTGCTATTTCAAATTTACACATCTTATGGATTTATCACTTCCTGCCCTTTGATAGGAATTTCATGCGTCATGAAAATCACTCGATCACAAACAAGCTGTATTTAACATTATGTCAGGTTACAGCTCAGAGTCTAGGTAGAGGTATGTTTTCCCTCCACCTACATGCCTGGCTCTACCCCTCCAGAGCAGATGGCTCAGATGTACCCACAGCCAAACCTGCCAAATGGATTCTAAGTTTAATTTTCTCTCAGTGTCCCTGAATACCAGCCTTTGAAGCAGGCTCAGTCATTTTTCTGCAAGACAGAAACAGACAGAATGCTGGCTTCACTGAGGCAGCCACAGCAATCTGAGCTGTTGGGACTAGACATCAGTCAAACTATATTTGCAAATAGTTATAATCTGCTTTGAGTACTTTATGGATGAGTTTTACCTCAGATATAATCAAGCTGTCGGTCAAAGTAAAGTTCTACAAATTGGTTTCTAAAATACTTTTTGGCACATTCAGTTAAAAGTTGGAAACGTATCATTTGAGTACATTAAAATAAATATGTCATGTTATTTAGAACTTTTATGACTTTCTGCATGGACTTAGAATAAAAATCAGCTAATAGGAAAACACTGCATGGACATGAATGGGGGAAAAAACGTCTGAAAATGGAGACGGTTGCTGTAGGCCTGGAAAATGTAGATTTATGAAAATCTGACATGGCTTGATAAATGTGGTCTGGCCCTGAATGCACCGTGAAGTGCTTTGCATTACATTGGAAAAGCACTATGTACATTATGTGATCCAGATTGTGTATGTGCACGCTGGTATGTGTGTGTGTGGGTTACATAAGCCCTGTTAACGCTGTGAGGCTGCAGAGCAAATTCGTTGTGTCACAGTGTTAGTGGTCATGTTGTTCATGAACACAGGCCTCCACTTGTGGTTGTGGAATTTGCTTTCTCTCTCTCTGTTTTCCTTTGCTTCTTTTCCACACACACATCTACTGAACAGCTGGACTGTTTTTTCTCAGCTGCTGGCTCAAGCTTTGGGATTCTGTCTAAAGGAATATATAGCCTGTGATGGCCCAGTATGACATCATTCTCTCTGAAGCGAACCCTGTGCATATATCTAAGTGCTTACATCCCTCAGCAGCGCAACACAATGTGCACGTTAATTACTATGCTTTTCTTGATTCTTGTATAAACTCTTGCTCAAATTAGTCTGTTGCGACTTCTTGCCAACTCCATTCGGCCTTTCGTCATACTTAAAAATAAGTGAAAATAGAACAAAAGAATAAAATGGCTGTTACATAAATATGTGTCAGTGCTGGGAAGCATCGAAAAATGACCTGCATGGAGAAGTTGTGGGTGAGCGCCATCACATTTGTGTTATTTTGGTCGAAGGCACTGCAATTTGTGGTCTGTCATCAAGTTTTTGCCAACTTTCTTTCTGTGATGTCTTATTTTGGAAAACAGATGGACTATAGAGGTGGTATAAGGGCTTTAACTGATGTAGTAAACATGTTGGGAGGTTTATAACACATGTAAAAGGCAACTGAAGTCTAATTGAAGATGTGTTTGATGTTCAAGAGCTATTTTTGGGAGATGCTATCAGAGCTTTCTGTTTTATTCTTCCTGCAGTCTACTTTTGTTGTTCAGTGAACATCCGGAATAATGATTCATTCAACTTTCTGATCTCTTTGCCCACACATTTTCCCAGAATGCATACCCCAGGCCTTCAGTATAGTGCTCTCCCAGGTAATAGCCAATGACAGAACGCACCGGCAGCGCCAGGAGAGCTATCGTCAGGACCCTCCGCAGCGGGAGGAGCACAAGGACTCGTCCGACCTCGTCTCGTCCATTTTACAGGTCTAACAGTTTATTCGCATTCCCTTGGGCCAAATATTATTATCTTAACTCTTTAAAACTAGAAGTGCACTCAAACAGCACAGACCTCAACCGTGGCTATCTTGCAATGTTGATGAATGTGGAAAACATTTTGTGTAACCGCCCTATGATTTTATTTCCACTCCAAAATTTTATTGGTTCTTCCCTGGCCTATGCTACACCCTTAAGTTTTATGATGATAATTATTATCATTGGGCTGGTAGTTTTTCCATAATCCTGCTGACAAACAGACAGACTAATCAACCAAACAGAACCAACCTAACCTAAGCCAAATCTAACTCTTGGATCATCTCTCCTGCAGTTTGCCACCAAGCGACCGTCCAATAAGGAGTTATCCAGCAGTAACTCCTCTTTGAGTTCCACGTCTGAGACAGCCAATGAATCAACATCACCCAACACGCCTGAGGCAGCACCTCGGGCACGCAGGAGGGTGAGAAAAAATCTGAAAATGAATCCAAACCGGAGTTATAGACCTGGGATCAGGTGTTTGATTCGGTTGAACCTGTCTGAATGAAATGCACGTTTATCCTCCAGGGAGGCATGTCAGTGGACTCGATCACAGACCTGGACGACAGCCAGTCCCGCCTGCTCGAGGCTCTGCAGCTCTCTCTGCCGGCCGAAACTCCTAATAAAAAGGAGAAGCACCGAGACAAAAGACTGAGCCTCAATCCCATCTACCGTCAGGTTCCGCGGGTGGTCGACAGCTGCTGTCAGCACATTGAGAAATATGGTACTTTAACACTGTCGCCAACATATATGTTCACTCATCTTCTGTTACTACGACAGGTGCTAGAGACAGCTACTGCTCTCTATTCATTGAGCTTGTTTCCCTGTCCACTCAGGTCTGCAGACAGTGGGGATCTTTCGCGTGGGCAGCTCCAAGAAGAGAGTCCGACAGGTGAGAGTTATTGGGTCTTCAGACACAGAAATCTCCCATTGGTGTTCCAGTGGGTTAGGCTCATAACAATGAGTCATGGCTAATTTAGCAGAAATTGAAATGACGTATTTGTGTGAAAATGTCTTCACACATTATTTTCCATCCATGAAACTCAACAGCAACAAACAAAACCTCCTTTCTAAGAATAGATTGTGTGATACACAAAGCAGCACAAACATGTTGTGTTACCCATGGTGCCAACTGGAATACACAAAACATATACACACTAATCAACAGATCTAGTATATTCTTACCAGTCCACTACAGAGAATATTGCAATAAGTTATTCTACTTACTCCCACACCTTTTTATTATCTATTACCCTTGAGTCCGATGAATACACAGCAAAAGAACACGTCAATCAGGGTTAAGCTTCAGGGGTCAGTCAGCGTGGGCAGCCTCATTCTTTTCTGCTTCTATAACAATGTTTTCCACTTGCAGTTTGGGTTACAGGGAGGTAGAGGTACTTTACTGTTTATTGAGGGAGGGGAGATTATTCATTCACTAGACATCCATGGTTACCTGCAGTAAGTGAAGGTGGGCGCCTCACTTCAAACTGTTACATGTTAATGAAATGGAAGACTGACCTTCAGGTAAAAGGAGCAGAAATGTTATTAAGCACATATTCAGTTCCTCCAGGTCAGATACCATCACCGTGGGCCACATACAGACCGACAAGGCTTCCAGTCCGGCCCGCAGAATAATAGCCTGATAAAATCAGAAAATGTGTTCCGGTATTTAGCATATTTACAATGACGTTTCACAGTAGTTAACCATCAATCCTCAGTGAACTACCTTCTTGGCGGATGTTTGAGGGAATTTTCTAGTTAAGTAACTAGTTACCATTCTGCCTTTTTCCTTTTTTGATTACCTGCTAAGAAACCAAATATCTTTGGGTTTTGGACTGACCAAATAAGACATTTAGAGACCTCACCTTAGACTTTGAGAAACAATGACATTATATAGATCAAATGAACTAGGGAAGTGTAAGGGGCTGCCGGGGATGCTGGGAAAAATAAAAAAAAAGCCAAACACGCAGCAGCCTATTTGCAAAAAGTCAAATTTTAGGCAAAAAAGTAACCAACATGACATGCAATGGCCAAACACATAACTGAAAAACCAAGTGGAAGATGCCAATGTCAAGAAAAACATTCAACTTGCAGCATTCTAGCAATCTGGTTTATTTTGTGTAGCCAGCTTCGATTTCCACCACCTACTGAGTTAAAGTTCACACCGTAGCACGACCCTGCATCAACTGCTGCAACACCCGATGTAGTGTGAATGCATCCTTATTGTGTTCCTTTAAAGTAATAACGTTGTTCCACATGTCGGCTATATTCTGCCTCTAAAAATATAGATTTCTTTCTAGATGTTTCCTGCAGGATCCCTGCAGTTGTCTCTATGTGTGAACTTGCAGAACATTAAAAGAACAGGAGACGAATAGAAGGGAATTAAATAGACCTGTCTATGTTTATAACACCTTGTCTTTATTATAAACTCACTAAATTAAATGGTTTGTATTCACACATCTGTATATTAAGAGTGACAAGTATAAATATCCATTTTACATTCTCTACTAGACTGTGTTGATACGATACAATGTCAATATTTATGCATTTGCCAACATGTCAGCTTACTGTGAAATAAGAATGTATTAACTGAATTGACTGTGAGTGTAAAAACTAGCGTGTAAGTGTGTATGCTGAGCAGATGACCCCTATATATCCATCATCATGGCCGACAATAGGCCAACTCTCTGGAAGTCAGCCAAAGGTCAGATCTCACAGATTAAGGCGCGTACTGGTAAAACTAGTTTGACTCTACCAGGTCACTTGGAGGACCAACAGGAAGTGAGTGCATGTGGGTGTGTGCACTACTTAGAGTATAATGTCCATTGTTATGCTTGGAGGATGTTTCTGAATCCCACTCTTCCTCTCTTTCTCCTTTAACCTCTCTTTTCTTGCAGCTGCGAGAGGAGTTTGATCGCGGCATTGACGTGCAGCTGGATGAGGAGCACAGTGTTCACGATGTGGCTGCTCTGCTGAAGGAGTTCCTCAGGGACATGCCCGACCCGCTCCTCACCAAGGAGCTCTACACGGCCTTCATCAACACCACATGTATGCTTCGTCCCCCTCTGTCCTCATTTCTTCCCTTTGTTTCCTCATTGGCCCTTTATAACTCGATCCATCCTGATCTGTGCTGCAGTGCTGGATCCAGATGAGCAGCAGAATGTTACACAGCTACTGGTCTACCTGCTCCCATCATGCAACAGTGATACACTCCATCGCCTCCTGGAGTTTCTGTCCACTGTGGC
Source organism: Serranus cabrilla (assembly GCA_903364295.1). Taxonomy (NCBI): domain Eukaryota; kingdom Metazoa; phylum Chordata; class Actinopteri; order Perciformes; family Serranidae; genus Serranus; species Serranus cabrilla. The sequence continues at coordinate 1,494,136 of CAFUXE010000014.1, read as the reverse complement.
TGACCATGCCCACGACCAGCAGGACAAGGAAGGACAGGAGGTGAGCGCCAAAATTATACTTCATGTACCTTCAGTTCTAATGTCTTCCTTGGCCCATGCTACACCCTTCTACCAAGTTTCATGAAAACTGGACCAGTAGTTTTGCCATAAACCTGCTGACAAACATACGAATAAAAAAATGATAACACAACCTCTTTGGCGGAGGTGAAGTTTGTATCCAAAACATCCAAACAGTCACTTTTTGCCCCATGCAAACAGCTTAAGGGCTGCATCCTAGAGTTTTGTTTGCCTTGTGTTTCCAGCTCATTGGGAAGAAATTACCACCAAGAGATAGGAATCAGTTTGTTTTGCTCAGGTCTGAGGGAGGACGACTGCAAATGTGAAAGAAGTAGTTCTATAAAGCCTTTTATGGCTCCAGAGGGAGCTGCCAGAAATCTGATAAACTGCGACAAGTGATTCCACATAAGACACATGGATCTCTGATCAGACTGTCAGAAGTAGAGGTGTATTGTGGGTAATGTAGGTGCCTAGTTTTGACAAGGCAGAATAAAAATTATCTCTGGCAATGCAGGCGAAATGCAAAAATTATGTATTTACAGGATCAAGTTCGTGCAAACGTTTTATTTTTGGTGCATTTTTAAATGAGATATGGAGAATAAATAAATTTAAACCTTATAATGGTTTAGAGTTCATGACAAAAGCATTGGTCACACATAAATAATTCAAAGACGGTTGGAAATTGAAAATCCAACCCAATTTCTGGCTCTGATAGATGGTGTAATTTGGGGATTTATTTTAAGAAAACATGCCTTTCCGTTGTAGGGTTCAGAGGGTTAAATGATATTCCACTCTGTTTTTCCCAGTCCCACACTCCCCTTAGCCTTCGTTAGTTTCCAGATTATGGACTCACTTTCTCACCAATTTGTTCATGGGTGTGTGTGTTGTTTAACTGAGGAAGAGGCAGAGAGTGTTTCGGCGTGTTATTGAACAGATGGGAGTGTGTTTTGTTGTGTGTATACATGAGAATGGACTCAAACAGTGTGTGTGGGATTTTTCCTTCACGACTCCATGGTTCTAGTATCTGGAGATCGTGACAGGAAGTCGGAGAGCTTCACACTGTTTCACACCCGGCCGGGAACAACACATCAATACTTTTGGCCGCTTGTGGCTCCCGTCTCTCCTTTGGGACTGGGAGTGGAAAGGGTGGAAACTGGGAGAGAAGCCGAAAAATGGATTTCTCTCCAAAACACTTGTTGAAGCTTTCAAGGGCTTGTAACTTCAGATGCTAATTATGTCACAGGATGTGCGCCATCAACCAACCCTAACAGATTCAGCTGTCAGACACACCATCACTTTTAGTGTTAGCAAGCTCCATGTGCCAACCCTTTGGCAAGAATATCTACATGACGGGACAGATTTAGGATGGAGAAGTCAGTGGGAAATGGAAACGGAAGAGAAGAAGTGTCATGAGGGAGGAGAGGAAATATCTCCAAGGAGCTTGTAATCATAGAACAACAGTGTGATGTCATTTCTGCAGGATTTCTCAGGTTCTCCAGTCTCACAGAGCTGCAAGCATGGCTAGACTCTGTTATGCGATTATCTATTAGACACACACTTGGTCACCATATAAGATGCTATATCTATAGAAAATAAGAATATTATGTTTTAAATGTGCACAGGCTTAATATACAAAAGAGCAAGTTGTGATCAAAAGATACTGGCGGAGTTTGCCATCAGTTTACATAAAGATGTTTGGTTTTGCTGGAAATAGAATTCCCAAGCTTTCCTATGAACCTGAACACACTATAATTGAAAATACACAGAGTCTGCTATCTCTAGGGAAAAATAGCATTCAAACATTTTACAGTCATACTGACATAAATCTATGTCATTGGCAAAGTTTTTCAACAGGGCTTGAGTCACTTTCACCAAAAACAGCAGATTTTTGTATTTAGTTTGGACCAGCGGTGAGTCACACTGATCATCCAGCTGGAGCTGAGCTTTGTTCCAAATGGCATACTTTTTCTTTTTAGTAAGTACTGCAGCTGCTATTGCAAATGATGTACTGTTGCATGCATGCAGGATGCATACAACTGGGATGTACTAATTCATCATAACATTGCGCCTTGACCTTTGACCCAATGTGCAGAGGATTGTTGGTGAGAATAGCCAGAAAAGCATACTGGTTTGACTGCTAAATGTGACCAGATGTAGGACATCATGGTATTTTTGTCATACTGCATTTGAGATTGGGGTATATGTAATCTCTTTTTAGCAATACATTGGAAGTACACATATCTATGATGGGAGATCTGGCTATTTGTCGCCATCTGGTGGCCGTATGGAGCTACTGACACCCATGAGCTTTATTACATTGTATAGCTCTGACTTTTATTGAAAAAAATAAATTAAGATACCTCATAAAGCACTAAGGGATTCTCCATTTATCTGTCATTAGTATTTCAATATACATCTCCTAGAAACATGGCTATATGGACCTAAATAGGGTTTTCAAACTGGTTTGCTTCTCCAAACACAGATCACAGGAAACAAAATGACGTCTCTGAACCTGGCCACCATCTTCGGCCCCAACCTGCTCCACAAGCAGAAGAACTCCGACAAGGAGTTCAGCGTCCAGAGCTCGGCCCGGGCCGAGGAGAGCACGGCCGTCATCGCCGTGCTGCAGAGGATGATCGCCAGCTACCAGACCCTCTTCATGGTCAGTCACTGAGCATCACTCTGTACTTCCTCCTTTCATTCTTCCACTCTTCCGCACACACAAGTCTTATGTTCACCCATGCAAACTTTCCCTCTCACATTCCCGTGTAGGCTTAAAGCAAGACAGTCCGTGTTGGCTTAGCAGACAATGGCTGTGTCTTAGTTAATGAAAACAGAGCTCTGCCAATTTTAGTGGAGAGACAGAAATAGAGTCAATGAAGGAAGTGCGAAAAACAAATAGAGTGTGCATGACAAATGGATGAGGAGTTCATTCTTCTGAGTTCATGTAACTAGTAACTAAACTCCTACCAGGTTGCAGACAGTGACCTCAATAACCTTTTACTGCATTTCTTTTCCAAAATAAAAGCAGAAAAATCAGGTATAAAAGCCGCCTCAACACTTTCTTTTGCTCCTTTCTGTTTCGAGGATTCTCGAACACGACAGACAGGCAGTTCGGGTCATTTCAGGTCCGAAATCTTATACCACAATGTTTTGTAATCTGCCACTGCCTTTCCCCTGAGGCTTACATTCCTGCAGTAAGCCAATAAAGAGCTATTAATCGTGTATAGTGAATTGGGATGGACTTGCTCAGTCGTGGTGAGTAAAAACAGATTTGTTTCGACAGCCCAAGTTCTACGAATGACATCTGATAGTTGTTTCGTAACCTGATTAAGTCGTATTTCAAAGCATTGGAGGACAAGAACAATTTGTAGACAGCTTGTCGTTCGGCAGCTAATCCAGATGTTTTATACGCAGAAAGTTCAGCTAATTACCTTAAAATCAGGTTAAGAAATTCACTGGATATGAAGGTAAGGAGGCAGAAGAGACCCATGTTTGATGAGGTTGGACAGCTCCAGTTTGATGTATTAGAAAGCAAGTATGCTTCTGTTGTGGAAAATCTCTATGACTTAGTCAGAAGTCATAAATTAACTCTGACTGTGACATTAAAGTGTGCTATGATGTCGAGTGCAAAAAAATGTACCACGTAATCAAATATAATTATTGATTTATGTACCTGAAAGTATCTTGTGCATGTTCAGTCAGTTCGGTCAGTTTGACCTGACCCAAAAAGAAAGGTAAATCAGGGATTATGATAACTTGTCAGAACCTTTCCACCTGATGAGGAGACGTTCGACTGTATAAAGACCTGAGAATGAACTGTGAAGAACACATTAAACTAGCTGCAGATGGTGTATGTCCGCCTTTCATCTCCTTGTTTAATTCAAGAATTCTTGCATGCAAACGGAAGTATTTTTTCCAGTGTTACATCCAACTGCAGTTTAAATAACACAATTTAAAGGTGCTGCACATGAAACATTCCAAGTCTGGGCCAGGATTGGCTACTATAACCTCTGACATCACAAACAAACATGGAGGTAGCTAAGCTGAACTTCGTGGCAGCTTGAAGTGCTAACAGTAGTGCTAACAACATGAAGAGTGTTGACAGAGCTAACAGTAGTAATGGGGGGTAGTTCACTCACCGGGCCGATCTGGCTCCTGATGCTCCTCCAGCAGTTTCAAAGCGATGCACTGACACGCCCGGTGGTCCCAACTACCATGTAAAAGAACAGAGAAATAAGAATTATAATACACATATGGAGAGTGTGATTTCATTCTCTGCTCAGGATGCTATTATTCCACTTTATCTGTGCAAAGCATATAGTTCTTTTTTGGCTATTCTGAGGTTCTAAATCAGTTTAAAAAAAACAACAACTTTATTTGTATAGCGACTTTCATACAGGTTAGTGCAGTTCAGAGTGCTTCACAGGGATTGACAGGCCAATCATAAGACATAGCAAAGACAAAACTCAAGACCAATGTAAAAATCTCATATATAGAACCCTTTAATTTTGAAAAAGAAAGGGTTGTAATTGCAAGTTGTTTTAAGCAGTTTAAGGCGAACTGAACTGAAATAATAAGAATAAGTTCTTTATTTGTTGATTTATTTCACTCAAATCCTTTTGTTAATAGTAAACATATTTTTTAGGTGCCTCCTGATCTGCAGAATGAGGTTTTGATGAACCTGTTGGAGACGGATCCAGATGTGGTGGACTACCTTCTGAGAAGAAAAGCATCACAGTGAGTTCCACACACCTAAACACATGAGGCGTTCACATGCATGTGGTCGGCTGTTTCTCTTTATCTGTTTTCTCTGATAAACCACAGGAGTCCCGACTTGCTGCAGTCAGAGGAGGCCTTCACCCTGAGTGAGCGCCATTCCTCCAGCGATTCCAACAAGGTGTCCAGCGGGGAGGTGTCACCTTATGACAACAACTCGCCAATTCTGAGTGAGCGGAGAGAGCCGGGAAGCCCGGGCAGCGAGCCGCTCTTCCGTGTCCCAGAACAGTACACTCTGGTGGGGCAGGTGGCTGCCTGGAGCAGAGAGCCTGGGGCTGACACCTGGGGCACCAAAGGTGAACTGTGCAGTGCTTAAAACTCTAAGTGATATATGAACTGAACAGTTCTTAGCTCTTCAATACAAAATGTATCTCATTTTTGGCTTAGTAACTGAGTATGGAGAGGAATTTGACCTCACCTTTCCTTCTTTCAGATGCTATATCAGAGGAGCATGCGAACATTTGGGGGACATGGCACACTACTCTGAAACCAGCCCACAAGGACCAAGCATACACAGGTTAACTGTTTTAAACTGTTGCCCTTTGTAAACCTGCAGGGCATTTAAAATCAAGAGGAAGCAGAGGAGTTTTTTTTTTATCATAGACATCTATACAATTGGAGTCACTCCCTGATGGCTGTTTAAAAGAAAGCAGGTTTAAGGCGATTCCTCTCAGTCTCAGGAAGGCACTAAGGGGTTGAAATTAATTAATTATACTAATAATAATTTAAGAAACAATCAGGAATCATGCTTTTATGCATTTCTCTATCTTTCCATTAAAGATGAAATAAGGCCTGCCTAAAGATTTGTCAATTATATAATTTCTTTGTACATTTTTACGTCAAGCACCAACTAGTGATGTGTGTATCACTTATTAATTAAACTACAATTAATTCCACTGACGTATCTGATGTCCTGTTTCTAGGTTCTCATGGCAACATGTCGGAGGGAAGCTCCCGCAGCTCACAGGAAGGTCTTGATGGACTCCACAGTGATGGTAGGCCACAGGCAATGTTGCAACGGACTCAGACAGCGCCTGGCATCGCTGAGTGCCGGCCGCACCCTCCGGTCACCAGAGTGTGTACAAGCCCTCACGTGGAGTCAGGGCAACCGCGCCTGCAGCTCAACGCCAACTCCTCTGTGATGGCAAACCTCAACAACACGCAAGGCCTACATCGAGCGAGCGGACATGGACTTAAACCTCAAGGAGGGGTCAACACCGTCGATGGTGGCCCTTCTGTGCTGAACGACAGTCGCTTTCCTCCCCCTTACAACGCCCACCATCGACTGGCTGGTTCGCAAAGTTCACCTCAGCTCGCGACAGCTCAGCGGCCCCCTCTGCAGCACGGGAGGCTCAGTGCAGCGCAGAATAACTCAACGACAGAGAACCAAATGGTGCCACACAGCCCAGAGTGGCAGGACTGGCAGAGGGACCGGTGGCAGATCTGGCAGCTGCTGTCCTCGGACAATGCCGACGCACTGCCTGAAACGCTGGTGTGATCTCAGACCGTAACTCCGTCCCTCTCAATCTTTGGGATTCTGCTCTGCTCGCCAGCCAATGGAATGATCAAACCCCTCCAATGACAATCACTCCCTCCCCAACCTTTCTTTCATGTTTTCTCTCAGCCTGCCTTTCTGCCATCCATGGATCCATGAACTCATCTTTCCACGACTCCTCTGTGCTTCTGTTGCATCCTAGCGCCGTGGCGTTGTTGTTTACGTGTGCAGCTGCTGCCTTTTACAGACTTTTACATCCAAGAGCCACTAATATTTCTTGTTTAAAATGGATGTTAAAAAGTTGTTAGCCAATATGTTTTGTCAATAAAGACACGTTGAGTTGGGAGCATTAAAAAATGCCCACCGGAAATACCTCAAAAACTGTCCTTTCACAACTCCTCAGAATGTTACCACGACCATATTTTCTATTCAGAGTGAGTCTAGTCTTCATATCTTAATGGAGAACAATAGGAAAACATTTGTTCTTTTAGTTTGTTATGTTTGCATTTCATCATTTTTAGATTTTTTAAAAACTTTTTCACCGTACAGTACAGACACTAAGATGTACCCATTATTCATTGCTGCTAAATATAGATTTGTGTGTGCATATGGTAATGTAGTTCTGCCACACCTGTTTAAAAGATCAAATGTTGAGCTACAACGTCAGATATGTTCGATGTATATATATATAAACATACATAAACAATATATATGTAAATTGACATGTAAAGTATATAATTTGCCAATCTACTAAAAGTAAGTCAGCCCTTTAACTGGCAGTCTAAATGTTGGTGTTTGTCAGACTGCTGTTCTTGTCTTTAATATTGAATGTAGAATACTTCACGTATGGCAAAATGCTTAGACCTAATTATAAAGCACTCAGCTGCAAGTTTGCTTATATGTGCTCTTGCCACCTGCTGAATGGCAGGATCAATGTGCCAAAGTCTCTTTTTTACTTTTAAATATGTTTTGTCCAGTTGGGTTTGTTGCATTCATTTGTTCACTGTGGGGAAAAGACTCAAGAGTTTGTGATAATGGCAGGTGTTGTGAGGAATTTTAGCATACAAGTAACATGGTGTGTTCATATCAAACTTAAAGTGAATTTTCCTGTGGTGCAATTATTTACAATGTCAATGCAAAGTACAAATTTGCGCTAGATGATGCAAACGTGAAATTAGCACCAGTATCAATTTCTCAACTCAAAAACAAACAAACAACTGTGCAGTCAAACCTCGTCAGAGTGACGCAATGGGAAAATCACTTTGTGTTTGGTGTGAACACACCATAAAAGTAAACAGGCTTTTTTTTAAACTTGTTATCAGGATCATGACTCAGACTAGTCATTAAATGACTGAATCATAATGCTCAAACATAAACTAAGATACAGAAATATTTATCCCTAGGAGCTAAATGATAAAAATATAAAAAATAAAGGTCAGTACATACAATCTAGTAGGATATGTATGGAATGGTTATCAGGTAAATGTCAAATACGGGAAAAATAAATAATAATTAGCCATTTTAAATCATGTCAGGAAGGCCACAGGTGAAGAAGTTAGTGAATATGATTAAATGGTGTCCAAAAGTAGTGTAATTTTCTGAAAACAAGTTTTCCCACTTTGCAAATATATCGCAAATTCTGTCTATTTAGTCCCTTAAGATTGAAAGCAATTTGAATAATTTGACCCCATTGAAAAAAAGACCTGAATATGAATTCCTGTCTGGAACTTCAGGTCCCAAGTTCAGTGTAAATAATGGTATGAATTAAAATTATATAATTTTTTTATAAGATAATAATCTGATAATAAAACACAGGTCAGGATACAATACAGTACAGCACTCTTATGAATGACTTTCTGACTGATCCATGCTATTATACTTCTCGTGCTAGACTGAATATTCCAACTGAGCGCGGAGTCATTGCATTAGCATTTAATGATTCTGGAGCGGTCCAAATGAGGTGCTGGGAAAAAAAAAGTGCTCAAAGGTTCTCATTTCAATTCCAGTATTGTTAATCATTCTGATGTGGAAAGAACTTTTCGAATACACCCACAACCAATCTGTCCAAATCCTCTCCAATGTCAGTCAAGTGGGTATTTGCTGGCAAATATTTCACGTTTTCTCAGTCATATTTGCTCATATGAAGTCAGCATTAAATCTAGAGACACATTGTGTATTATTTGACATCTCCTTTGTCTTTGATTTGTGTGTATGTCACCGAAGTGCAAGAATTGGAAGCATTGTGGAAAGGCTTATGGCGCCATCTGTTGTCAGACCGTGTGTATTAGCATGTTGCTGCTTCCCACAGTTCACCTTTCAATGGGAATCCATCAGCTAGACTCAATTAGCCTGTGATTGTAAGCACCTTTTCTGAAAATGTGTAAATCTGTGTAAGGAAATAAACGTGCCATAGGTCTTGCTCTTAAAAGTTGTTTCTCCATGCATTGCTCAAGGTTCATGTTTTGTGAAATTTTTGTATTCGTTTTCTGTTGAGTGTTGTAATATAAAAATACAATATAACAATTTTTATTCAAGGATAAAAAAATTAAAAAAAACAAGAGGGAATTACCCTAATGGTCCTAGCTTTGTCTCCCCAAACCAAGACCGTGTTTGTCACGATGACTTCACTATGAAACTAAGAGAAACTTAGTGTCATGGTGTTTATTGTTGATACTTGTGGTGGGGTTTACTGGGTCCAAGTTGTAATGGAATGTCTGGTAATTGCTTTTGTACTGCGTGTCATCATCAATATGCTACAATGGAATTAAATATGATAAAGTTTACACCTGTTGTGGGAGTCAGTGCTTTGGGGAAATGATTGTTTGGGAAGAAAAAGTGATTGGTCACATAGAACTAATTTCATAGAATAAAATCTAATAGTTGCAGCAGTATTATTGCAAAGTATTAGATCATTTAGAACATTGCAGTTAAGTTTATCATAATATGCTACATAATAGTATATTGGTTTTTGTACAGTATGTGTTTGCATGCATTTTACAATCTACTTAGAACCTCTCCTGTCCTCTCCTCTCTGATCTGTGTAAACAGCCTGTAGCTCTGTCTGATGTTCAGTTTCGTCATCTCAACAGAATCAATCATGGCAAACTTAATGATTTTAACAGTATCTAGTTATTCCAAACTGTTCCCGACATGACCACTAGTCCTGGGAGCGTCTGCCTCCAGCGCAGAGCTGCTTTGGGAAAGCAGGGAGGTTTTTTGCTGGTGGGTGGCCTACCAGCATTGTTTGTGTGGCGTGTGGTTACTGTAGTGTAATCTTTCTCTTAGTGGTTAGTAGTTCAAGGATTCACAGAGCTTACTGTCTGACTCACACACTAACTAAACCATTTTCGGTAAAGATAAATGGAACATAACATTTTTTACTTCCAAATTGAATAGGGGAACCATAAGTCATATATTTCAAAGAACTAGTCAAAGCTTCTTTTTCTGCTTCTGTGTGTCTTCATTATTCTGACTTCAAAAAGTGATCAAAGCGACATACAGTAGTTTCTACAAAAGAAAGATGGATAGAAGATGATACTCAGCTATGAAGGCTCCGCCAGCAGCGAGCAGATCAGAGACAAAAGTACGCCTGGCAGTCTGAGAGAAAGAAATCATTCTCACCCCTTAACCCCGACGGCGGTGCCTCTGGCTTCAGATGCCAGGACACACAGAACAAAAACTCAGAGTCACTCAACTGTAAATGTCAAAGTGAGGCGTGAGCAGACAGTTTCAAAGTCTCACCTTCAGAAAGCTGACGGAGCGGGGCACAGCGGTTGAGCTACAGAGCATAAACCCTTTATTACACCTGAAAAATACATGTCTGCGGGTGAAGTGGTGTGAAGACTGGAAGCAGTGGTCTGGTGAGCAAAGGAGAAATGCCACATGGTCAGATGAGTCGTCTCTCAGAGACAGTAAGTAGAGGCAGGGCTCAGTCCAATGCAAGTCAACAAGTCTGGGACGTGTTCCCCACAGAGAAAATGATGTGTGATTGTTCCGTTCAAGACGAGGCGTGACAGGCAAAAACATCATATATTTATGTACTGGGCAATTTTGAGGTTTCGGGCTATTTTGCCTCCAAAACATGCCGTCTTTCAGACCAGTGGAAAGAAAAAATAAACTTCTAGGTGGAACACTTTGTCTGTTTGTGTCTGATTTCTCTTAAATTCACCAAAAGTTAGCATTGCACAATGAACAAACAAGTCAACAAAAACTAAAAATAATTGTTCTAATTTGAGTACTAACTGGGGAGTATTCTCATGGACGGGTTTGTGTGACTTCTAAAAAATAAAGTTTTGCAGCCCAATTTGTTTGAAATATGACGCCTCTTAAAATTAGTATTTCTTTTCAAACTCTGAGCCAGAAATCTCCACTTACTCACTTACTCGCACTTTCATACCAAAAATTCCTATGTATATTCTGGAGGTTTTTCTACGTTATTTTGCCTCATTTGCATATTTTAACATGACATTTCGAGAAAACTTGTAATACAAAAAATAGTTGTCTTTATCTAACTAATCATCTTGCAAAGTTTCCTATGATTCATCAATATTTTTACTCTATTCACCTGTGGCTCATATGTTGTTTGGATCGCCGACAGTAAATCAACAGATTTCAGTCCAGCTCAGCGTCACAACACACCAAATAACTGTGGAAAACAGATGTCACAGTGCTGCAAACCAATACCTCCTGTAGCTGTTGTTGCAGTCTGCTCCTGCATGTGTTCCATTAACTCAATTCATGTTTGTGTTTGCTTGATTATTTGGCAACTAAAAGGAGGATCTTGTTTATTCCTTGAGCAACTGTCCTTAATTAAATGTGTCTCTAGTGCTGAAAAAAAAAAATCTGGAATGTTTTACAGCTCAGACAACTGACTTTTGTGTTACATGTGTTGGTTGTAACTTCTCAAATGTACCACTAGAGGTCAGTCAAGAGCCTTGGATAGTTTTTTAAGTTTAGAGGCCAAATTAACTCATTTTTCTATTTCATATCATCCAAACCACAAATACTGCCATGCAACTTGTTACAAAGGGTGACAGATACAGGTGAGTTTCTAACAAAGTTAAAAAAGAGTAATGGTAATGTTGATGATTTTGTGATAAGAGAGTAAGGAAAAAGGAATGGAGGTAAAAAGATTTCATGGCTTTTGGTTTTAATTCTCCTCAGCCCTGCTTGATAGCATATTAAATCACCTTCAACAGACCCCAAGAGAGTTGAAATAAGCTGCTCACAGACCATTAGACATATTGGGAAAGGTAATGGATGAGCATTTGGGTGTCTAACTCTGTGTGTGAGGGGACAGAAAGAGTTTGTGACTGACAGATGGGAGCGGCTAATGATTGAAATGGAGAATGTGTAGTAGAACACTTGCTTTGTCTCATTCCTCATGATGGACTGAAGTCAATTTAACTACTCTCTCTCTCTCTCTCTCTAGCAGCTTATCAGAGTTGTGATCAAGACGAGAAACTTTGGAAAAGTAATTAGAATCTTTTCTTGGATCTCACAATCAGATAGAAACTTTACACAGCAATCCGAGGACCTTTATATTAGATGCATTTTTCTTCTCTTGTGTCTGCTACCCCTTTCCACTTACCCCCACCCCCGGTATTTATCCGAGGAAATGCACTCACTCCAGCGTCCATCCCTCACAACACCAATTAAAGCTTTTCCTGTGTTCTGTGTGCCAGTGATGTCTAAAATGAGCATGTCATGTTCTGCCCAAGGAGGTTCTGATTAATTGTGATCAGTGAAAGCGTACAGGCAGTTTGTTTCAGATACTGCGCTTCTTTTATTTTCTTTTGTCCCCTTTTTTTGTCGGTTTCTGGAAGGGAGCCTGATTTTAAATAGAATTTTGCGGACCATGACAACAAAACAAAGCTGCTTTATTTCAGTGGCTAATGACTTGGCCCGGAGTAACGTTATCCAGTTGGCCAAGCTAAAAGACAATTTGCTAGAAAAATACACATGCACAAATAGGTATGCATGAACTCATACACAGACAGACACTTGTAATTGCTAGAACAATAGTTCAACCCCACTCCTGGAGGGAGTTAAGAATTCATGCATGTCAGTAAACAAGAGTTCAGTTTGTTTTATCACTTTTTGGAGGGGCATGAGAGGTGGTGCATGTTTTATGAGGGCTACAATTGGAGCGGCGCGTACACAATGCTTTTTCTTTTGCCTACACATGCAGAAACACATGGTCACAAACACATCCCGAAAGGAATTCGTACCCACAAGGTCCTCATTAGTAGGCACAGCCGATTCATTCTCTTCATGTGTTGCTTCATGCGGGCTAAAAAGTGGCCTCGAGATAGAAAAACAGGAAAAAAGCTTTCTGACCTGAATTAACCCATCTGTAAATCATTGTTGAACAGATCACATCACTGCGTCATATATACAGAACGTTCTGTCTCATGCATTACCATGACAAGGCTCAATCACATATTTCACATTAAAAGTACTGATGCACCCTTTCCAACATGGAATGTGTTCTTTCCAGTGTGTGTCTGATTCTGAATATTGGTATGGAACATAGACTGTATAAAAATGATGTTGTTAATGTTGTAAAAAAAATGCTACAGGTTCAGTGAATTTATGCAACAAAACCACTGACATAGGTTTAGGGCAAAAAACAAAAAATATCTGTTAATGCCAGAAGTGAAGTAGTTATGAGGGTGAAGTGACTACCGTAAGTCGTGATTATGTGAAAGAAATATAAGTTACGTAAAAAGTTGTTACTTCACCCCACGGAGAAAAATATTAGTCACCTGGTCCTTGGCCTCCAGCCCAATTTGAACTAAATTTAATGAAGATCTGTAATTTACAGTAGCTTAAAGATACTCAAACTTGAAAAAAATGAAAAAACGCTAAGTAGCAAATGGGACCTTATTTGCAGAGTCACTGTGAGACATTTTTAGTTTCCTTGTGGGGAAGAAAACTGTCCCATTGTTGCATAGTCCCTGGTTGGACTCCATGTGTCACTCAACAATAAAGTGCTGCTGTAGTTAGAAAAAGGCTTAAAAAACCACAAACTATGATCTAATGATGACAACATTGAAAAGTCTGCTTGTCCAAAGTGCAGATGAGTCAAGATGACTGGGATGACAGATGGGACACAAATGTCCAAAACTTGAAAACTGAATCAACAAAAGTAGAATGTGCAAATGTACCATGACTAAATTTCACACAGGGTATATTTGGTGTCGACCTCAGCTGATGTCAGGAGCCAGAAGAAGCTTCCCAGTGTGTGTTCATCCATGAGTGTTAGCACTGTAGCCATGTGACAGGAGGACACTGTCCAATCAACCATGACGTACACTGATCTGCCCTCAGGAGCATGCTGGCATGCTCTACACATGGTCACACACATCAGCACACACACAGCGCTTCTGAGCAGCTTATCCTATAGAACAACGGGCCAATCAATTAAGCACATGGCCCTGCTCTATAAGAGCACGCCGACAAATAAACTGCCACAGTCAATCGGTTCCATTTCCATTCATCTGGATTTCTAACAAGGTCACGCTTCAGTGTTTTCTGTGCCACAGTCTTGCATTGCAACTGATTTCGATGCCATTGATTCTGATCTGGCATTATGCAGAAATGACACAAACATTTCAGGCCCTCAGACCTCTCTCCCTCCCTCTACAGACTCATACTTCCAGGTCATTTGAATATGCTAGGCACAGGTGCAATCAATGAGCAATCAGTTCAGTTCAGTGGAAAGAGGAAGCAATGCAGCTGTCAGTGGAAAGAAGGGAGAAATGCAGGACAAAAAAAAATTAACAAATGTATTAATACATATTATTAAAAGATATACTGAAGATAAAAACTACTTAGGAACATGAGACAGTGGGAACAAAAGGCCCTGGGAGAACATGTGCAGAACTGGGGGACACAGAACTCTTGAAAAATAGGACCCTGGTAGAATAAGTGGGTAGAAGGAATCTAGGACCCTGGGAGAACACGTACATAGTAGGGACCTAGGACCCTGGGAATAAAGGACCCTGGACTTCTCTGTACTGTCATTTTTGTTGTTTACACACCTTTTTATGCAGCCCTGTTTCAAAAAGTCAAAAACTTTCAATGTATTCTTTGAATGTCAAAGCTCTAAATCATCTGTCAGTAGCTGTGTCTCACAGTGTAATCTTGCACCAAGATTGGAAAGCTCCAACCTGACATACATGCACTACATAAGACCATTTGCAGAGAATACTTAAATCCAGATGTGAAGGACATCACACTGAAACTCTGCTGTCCTTGAAGACTGTAATTTCATTCCATATCCTGTAAAATGTGTTCCTGCATGGTGATTCATGCTGTAGCTATGCATGTGGGAGAGGGAAAGTCAAGTCATTCATAAACTTTCTTGAATAAATTATAGTAGCTGAATAAAACATTCAAATTATAAATTGCAGATGAAGAGTTCACTTTTGGGGCTTTTAAATTACTCAGCTAAATCAGAACAGTTTAAAATGTTTAGCGGTGTAAATGAACAGCAGCGTGATCATTTATAAACATTATTTTTGACTTATTAGAACTCAAGCTCCAACTGGTGCATGCAATTTTGTACGAGATGTATTTCTACAGACATTCATTTTACATCTGTTGCAAAATTGCTGTTGAGCAGGTCTGAGTTTCAAAAAGAACCTCTTTGAAAATCCTGATGCGCTGAGATCCAAGTGTGCATTTAATGGATGAGCCTGTAAGCATGAAGGCCAGCTGGTTTCTGTTGAATCGTCTGCTGTGCTGTGTGCAGAACTGTGATAGTGAGAAGATCCCGTTTGTAGTTAGACTCTGGCACATCATCACAAGTGACCATTCTGGCTTCCATTTGCGCCGTGTCCTGCGATAGCGCCGTCCAGAGGGAGCTCCGCTGAGGTCACTTCACCTCTCTTTTACCTGCTGGCTTTTAAAGCAGCACACAGTCGTGCTGAGAGGAAGCAGAGACTGGTGCCCTGTTGATTTAAAAAGTACCACTGCTTGAGCTTGGATTCATGTTGTCTGTCTGGTACTGGAGGAGTTTGATTTCTCATGAGTGATACCTGTTCACAGCCCCAGGCAACTGTGTAGAACATCGAGGTACCTCTCAGCTACTGCTCTTGCTGTAGTGGGTTAGAAATGAGGGCTGATGTAGAAAAAAGGAGAAAAGTTGATGCCTCTGCTCAGCAGTGAAGTGGTTCCTCCATGACATTTTTTTCTGTCTTTCGTTTCATCCCTCCCTGTTTCCCCTCTGTCCTTTGTCAGCATAACATGCTCAACAACTCCTCAAATCTTCATGCAAAATCTATGGTTTTGTCAGCGTCTTTCAAAACAACTCATACAACGAATACAAGTATGACTCATGGGTATTTTCTCATCTCACTTTACGTGGCTCACTTCACCCTCATAACTACTTCATTTGTGGTATTTACGTACAAATATTTAGAACAGCTTCCAGGAAGTTTTTTTCCCTAAACTTAGGTCAGTGGTTTTGTGACCTAAATTCAACAGAACTGCAGCCTTTTTTACAACTGCAAAAAATGGATCAATATGGGTGGTATTGACAAACTACCTATTCCGGCGTTTAGGTGTGAGATCTCGTAGCCTCTTCCATGCACCACACATTGTTTGCAGTGGGATTAGCAATTTGAGATGCGAGAATGTATCTGGACTTGAGATACGACGCCAATAACAGGATAACAGGATTGGTTAAGCTCGTAAAACAATTTGTGATTGGTCAAAACTAGTCTGACTTCAAATGAAAACCACCACTGACACCTAAATCTTGTTTTGTTTATAGAGATTACTCTTCATTCTATGTCATCTGACTTACTCCTTTGCTCTTGTCCTAGTTGCTGTGGCCACTAGATGGTGCCACCTATCATAAATGTAAATGTGAGTCATATTAAGTTGATTGTACAAACAACCTACCAGATAATTATTGAGGGGAAGATTGTCTCCAGGAAAAGATAGTTAAATGTTGTGGTGAAAAACGATTAAAGCTATGCTAGCTGCTCTGTGATTCTATGTTTGGGCACAACGGTGCTTTGATTGGGGTGCTATTTTAATAAAAGGTGATCAGTGGAAAGCTTTCAACACTTGTTTGACAGCACAGCTGAGGTTCCTCTAAAGAGAACTGAGGTGCTTTTATTCTGGGCTTCATTTTTACCACGAGCATTAAGATTAGGTTAGCTATAGTGACAGACCTGAAGGCTAAAATACAACCTGACACATCTTTGCATTTACAAAATCTCCTGGCGTCTCTCTCAGTGCTCTTAAAAGTCACTTTGGATGTTGCGATTGACATCCCCTAACCTCATTCACTTCTAATCAATGTGCAATCAGCTCCACATCTAATTCCGAAGCTATTAGGTAGCCGGCTTCAGTAATGGTCTGGAGCAGAGATAATACACTGATTGAGGCTGAGTTATCCTCATCTCCTCTGTTAGAAACCTTTGCACGCACACATTATTTAAAGTCCGTGCCTAATTACACGTTATGAAAAGACATTAGGGGAAACCTACTAAAAGCCATGAAGCAGTAAATGTCAAGTTCATTAAAAATCTGCTGCCAGTATTTGAGCCATTTTGTAATAACTGAGTTACGCTTATTGGATCCCCAAACTTAGATTTAATGATGATTGGAGTACTTCCAAATATAGATCTGTATCTATTACTGAGGTGAGATGGATTTTTACACATTTCTGATGTAATTGGATGTGTGATGCAACCTCATGTGCCGTCTAGCCATCTGGAAATTAAATTACTAAACTCTTCATAGATTGTAAAAATGCACAATAAAATTTGTTTGCTTTACTTACTGACATTCAGTCGAACCAAGGGGCTTCTGGCATTGCCCGACTGTGAGATATGAATCAGCGATGCATTATTCATTGTGGTTAACATTATTAGGGATGGTACAGGGCGACTGAAAATACCACAGAGATTGGAGGATGGAGAGGCAGATGTTTTGAAAGGTTTTCTTATCTGAAGTTTAGTTTGGGAAAGTTAGATTCCCCTGTGTGTTCTGTGTCTGAGTCGGAAAGGAGTGAATGAGTAAGGGATGAATAATGCAGGTCAGGATCCTATTGTTTGGTGAAGGCCCTCTGCAGCCCAGGGCCCAGCACAGGAGACTTTGTGAAATATTGATTCACCACTTAAAAGTTGTTGTGTGGATGTTGCCTGGCTTGTAGGATGTGAATGGAGATTTTCCTTTTCTTTTTTTTTTTGCAGTCTGACATACATCAGGTTAGGTGAGCAGGCTTCAGATCGGATTTACAAAACAAGGCATAAAAGATTTTGGGCTGCACTGACACACACTGAAAATATAATATTTTACAGAGGAAACAAAATTGATTTTGATATTCAGCCTTGGTAAGTTTCTCTGTTTAAACTGGACCAAATTTAGTGTCACAAAACCCTGGATGTAAAGGAAATTACTGAGAACATTTTTTAGTCACGACTCAATTTCAGTTAAATTCATTATTTCGAAATTATACAACATTTGCTGATATCACAGAGTCTTAAAAAATATAATATCATTCAACACAATAGGTTACATTTATATCATGTGTTTATACAATTCTACTTAAATGTCCAGAAGGTACTAAACATTACTTCTATGGTTTTGTCTAATTTTTATGTTTCCATTTATATTTGTATAATTTTTTTCAATATAATATTTACATCTGCATAAAAATTTGACACGTTGCATCTTGAAAACTACAAAATAAAACGTCCTAGTGGTAGAGTTAACTGCATCTCTCAGCCTGAATCCAGTTCGATTTTTGCCTTGCCACAGCAGTTGTGTGTGACAAAACAGCGGCCCTCTTGCAGCCTGAAGAAGGACTTGCCCTGCTGGGCGAGCTAACAGCCGAGCCTTTCCCATGGGTGAGCACAAACGTCAAGTGGCCCAGATCCCTCCAGGAGGAGCAGGGGACGGCAAGAGGAAGAGTGGTATGGAAATGACAGATGACAGGGCAAGAGTGGAGGGGAGCGGAGAGAAAATGTGAGAGGGGAGGGAGAGGTTGGGGGTTAAAAAGGAGGAATGACAGGACAGGAGGTGAAGAGAGGAGAAGTGATGGTACTGCTATAATTATAGGATATGAGAACCTGGCTGTCACTTGTGCTTCTCTTTTAGCATGGCGCTACTTTGCTCTGTTACACCTCCTTCCACCTCCTCCTCCACAGCCTGCTCCCTTCTTTTTTAGAATCCTTTCAGTCGTGTTTTTGAGAATTCACTCTGTGTTACTTTTCCTCTCCTAGCCCTTCATTTTCTCAGTCTACAATCATGACAACTTTAACATATTCTGCTGTTATCAGACTCTAAAAATGTTCAGAATTTTCATGAGGCTAACAAGAATAAAGAGACAGTGATAACAAGTTATCTGTAGCCTACCAGTCAAATAAGTATATGGCTTATCTTCTCTGTACGCCTCTATTTCTGCTTCTCAATACCGTCCTCCCACTCTCTGTGCCCGGCATATCAGGAAAATCAAACATCACAAAACATTCCAGCACATGACTGCTGAATTCACTGCTGGTTTCCAGGGGGAAGTGTCTGCTTTTGCTTTTCTTTGGAGGGGAAACTTACTGACATTTTTTATTGTCCCGCAGCCAGCCAGCCCTGTGTTTATAAAGCCTGAGGAAATTGCACAAAAATGTACATGCCTGCTGTAAAATTTTGGTTTGCGAGAATGTATTTAACCGATTCATGCATACAGTGTAATATAAACATAGTTCCATTTTTTACAACAGGAAATGAGTCCAACAGAAAAGTGCAGAGATGCCCATGCCATACACAGTGGGCATATTAATATTTCATTGCTAAGCTGTGTGTCGTCTGTTCTCTACTTTTTCCATCTTTTTTTCTCCATATTTTCCAAAGCTCCAATTTTCCTTTTAATTTTCCTTTTTTTTTCCAAGTGTCTTCCTCCACTTTCTCACTAAAGAGAAGGCAAGGATTCCTCATGAATTACTTAACTCTAAGGCATAGAAGCCACAGAAGCTTGTAATCTACTGTAGAGCTTTTTTGGTTATGGCACGTCTCGCTTTACATGGGGTTTTCCCCTCTGGGATATGATCTCTTATATGATCCTTTGCTCGGTTATTTTTAGCTACGATAGTGGTGCAGCTATACAGACAGCAAAGTCGGTCAGTCTGTCTGTTAGTCCAATAGTTATTGATTGCACTGTCATGGAATTTGCTGCAGGCATTCCCCAGAGGATGAACCCAAAACAATTTACAACTGGCACCATTAACAGGTCAAACTTAATAGGTGACAATGCAGAGTCTGATTCATAAATGTCAGGAATTCAGGAAGTCCAGCAGTATGAAACCGAGGCTCTACAGGTCAGGATGGTAAATGGGAAACCAGAATCACGTCACACTCAAATACAACCATGACTTTAAAAAAGTTTGGACGCTGTCTAAAACCTAAATAAACAAGGCAATCAGAGATGGCAGACTTCACCCCACAGCACCCTCTGTTGGCCAGAGGATGCATTTGCAGTGGAAACACAGACAGACAGACAGACACCGCCGCCCAAAACAATACTTCACTACCACTCCGTGGGGTGAAGTAACCAGAGCGACCATTTGCTAAAGCAAATATATTCCATTAAAAACTGCTAAAGGCCAGTAAATTGAATGTGTTACACTTATAAGCTTCATTGTTTTGTTTAAATATACCTTCATTCAGAAGTTGATGTCTGCAACAAAAGACTGGAAAAAACTTAAGAGATTTCATCAACAATCCAGAACATCATCAAAAGGTTCAGAGAATCTGGATAAATCTCTGCAAGAAAGTGACAAGGCCGAAAACCAACATCGGATCTCCTTGACCTTTGATCCCTCAGACAGCATTACATTAAAAACTAACATTATTGTATAAAGGAGAATACTACATGGGCTTGGGAACTCTTCAGAAACAGTTTGTTGTTTCATCTACAAATGCAGGTTAGGACTCTAACATGCAAAGCATCAACAACATCCAGGTACGCCGCCAACTTCTCTGGGCTCGAGCTCATCTTAGCACCCGTTAATTCAGCATAAACATGCATGATTCATATCATAACGTATTACATCTTTAACTTTAGGGTGGATTGATATACAGTATCATATTAATACAATGCTTTGATGTGAGTTAACCAGTGTACTAAACTACCTAATTTCCCTCTAAAATCACTTCAGAAGAGTATTCATAGCCATTAGTGGTTAAAACGTTTTTTTTTTAATCCATCCAACAATTTCAGTTCCCGTTGTGTTTAACTTCACAGCCCCATGGGGACACTGGTGCTGGAGTAGTCTTTTGGTGTTGTTTTAAAATGCAATGTGCAGAAAATACCAGTGCCTTTTATTTTAATCGCTACCTTGGAAACACATTACCAAACTCTTTTAGTAGTCTCTGGTAAGCACTTTTACCCTGCTGGAATCCAGATACCCTGCAAACAAACAGGCTATAAAGACAATAGGTTTCCCATGAAAATAAGACTGCATTTCCCATTATTGCTGTTCTTATGCAGAGAGACTGAGATGCCCTCTATCCTGCCTTTTGTTTAAAGACCATGAGCAAGGATTATAAATGACAAGAGCCTTTTGGCAGTAGATTTGCAAGGACAAGGTCAGTTAATGTGAGGCTGAAAGTCTGCAGCGAGAGCAAGAAATCTTCTTTTAAGCAATCAATGAGGCCAGCTCAATGACTAATGGCTGCTGATCCTCTCAGCCAGGGTGTTGTTTGTTTACAGCAATTTTACAAATGTATTAGAATTAATGTCTTGACGTTTGAATGCTATGCACAGTGCCATAAAAATTACATTATACAGCTCTCATGGACAGCCCTCTCTGTGTCAAGAGTGTAGCAGCAGTGAGCAGCAGGAGCTTCAATAGCCGAGGATATATCTGCAATAAATTCAGATAAAATCACTTTAAACCCATCATCAAATACAGCCTGTGGCTTAATCTAACCTTTTTTTTATTTTCAAGAAGCATCTAACCTCCCACCTCTTCTTCTATTCTCTTTTACAGCTTTATAAAAATATGTCTGGCCTTGGATAGTAGCTCTTAAAAGAACCCACAGGATAAAGTGTTGACTGCAATCATACCTGAATTATGCATCTTATATGGAATTAAAGAGGTGTTCAAGGATGATGGGGGTGACATAATATTTATAGTCACACAGGCCTTTAGAATATGTCTTTCTATATTTGAGAGGACAGAAGTCGCCCTTGAACGATGAATGGAAGAAAGGACAGTTGGTTCTAAAAACCGTGTTTGCAAAACACATTCAGATACTTTTCACAAGTTGCTTTAAGAAAAACCAAGCTTGTAATACCTTAAGAGCATTACAAGAACACTGCTGCATTGTTTATTCCCCTTATACATCAAAGCAAAAGTTGTAAAATCAATGCTAAGTAAAATCCTACTCCTTTACTTTTTCAGTTTTGCCTGAAGTAGTCCAGTTAGAACTCTTCATGTCCTCAGTGAATGGAAATATCCAGTGTGCGGTTGGAGCAGGGTGTGTCGGCCCACATCTGTGGTCTTTCACCAAGTCAGAAACGACTGCATCAGCATCCCGTCCCTACCATTTCCCTGACGGAGTGCAACTGTCTTATTGTTTACCCTGACCGCGATCGCACGACGCTGTAGCTTTGAATATGTCAAAACATTCACTCTGTCAACTGCTGATGGAAATCAAAAGTGATCATTTGGTCGCAGTTTAAGAGGATAAACTCTAAATTTCCAGTGACATCTGCCATCAATTTGTTTCCAACATGCTTTTTTTCCCAGGGCCTCAGTTTGCTGTGTCATTCAGTATGTGTTTAAAGTACTAACAATGAATGGGATACTGTCTTTGTGGACTCCCACAGAGTGTGCAATTACATGCAAATTTGTATTTTTCTGTGAAAGTTCAAGCCTTTACTTAACTAAATGATGCATGCTGAGTAAAACTTTCTTGATAGAATTAAAGAGAAAGTTGTCCTTTTTCCCCATTATAAAGATGGCTATTGACGCAGACATATTTTTCTGCTTACTTTGAGTTTTGATACGATACACCCAACCACAATTAGATGGCAGTACTGAATGCATTATGACAGTTATGGAATCATGCTGTCAGCCTCAGGGAAGAGTCTACAGCCATGCTAGCAAGATTAAATGGTTATTTTTTAGCAGATATAATATTTATCCATCATAGTTTGGAGTATTAGCATGCTAACATTAACTAATTGGGACAAAGTGCTGATGTTATTACATGTTTAGGTATTTGGCCATGAACAAAAGGACTATAAAAATTAAGAGTTTGACCAAATGATGATGCTAGACGAAAAGCAAATGGATTGCCAAAGTTCTGAGACCCATTCGACATTGCCCAAATACAAGCATGGTTAAAAACATATTTTGTCCACCTGCTAAGTGTCTTAAACCTGCATTCTTTCTAAAGGCCAGCAGGGGAAGGCTCCGTTGTTTTCTTAAAGAAGTCCAAGTGCAACTATGTCTTCATCATCATCGTGATTACAGTCAACGTAAATTACAGATGAATCTTGCTACCAAGCTACCTTACAAATGCAAGACAGCAACTTGGCATCCATCTCCCCAGTGCCACCTCCAAATATGGTCACTTCTGGTTAGAAAAAAAACAAGACGGCAATGGCCAAAATACCAAATTTGAGGCTTCAAAATAGCATTCCACAAACTAATGGGTGGGTTTGTCATTTTACACATATGCTCCTCAAACTGTTAATGCTTCTTCCACCTCTACTAAATATGCTGCAAATATATTCTCTTGATCCATAAGCTTCATGAGTAAGAGACACTGGTTGTTGCCAGAAACTGACATCTGAAATCTAGTGATATTCTGGTCACGCTTAAGACTCTTCATGTGTAGACAGAAGATGACTACTGGAAAGTTGGAGCACATGGAGATTGTTTGGTTTTAGACTTGCCAGAAAACTGCTTAAGATAGCCACAGGCTCCAGGAAATACAGTGGAAACAGTGACTAACTGTGTGTGTTTTGCCCAACAGAACCAAAGATCTCAATCCCACATTAGGATGAGTCCCAAAAAAGGATTATAACCTCATGAGCATAAAAGCTCGTCTGATCGCTGATAGAAGGTTTCATTAAAAGATTTTACCTTTCAGTTGTTCTGCAATCACTTTTGTCTGTATCTTTCCCAGATTGAAAGTGTTTGAGGATAAAACCTTTGCAGGATATCCTCTGTGCTGCGGGAGGAGCAGAACACCACTGCTGCTTAGTGAAACAAACAGATGTTTTCCCCTTTACAAACAGATCTGAACATCAATTCCACATTTACTCAAGTTGTGTATTTACTTCAAACAGGCCGCCTCTGTCCTGTGGCATGTACACATTCAAACTTGCATGTGTGTGTCATCTTCATTAGCAGTGGGAGCAGCATACTGCGCTGTTGAACACGACCTGCATGCCCGGAGAAAGTGCATGGTGTTCGGGTACACCATCTGCCAAAGACATTTCCATATCGGGGGCAACAGCACAAAATATAAGCTCATTAAATCAACACTTGCAAGAGGATTTTCAGCAAACTTAGTGGTGGAACTAATTTTAGGACAGGTTTGCATAAATTGGCCTTTGAATGACCCGCCAGCCATGTTTTGAAAATATTTTTAGCTCTTTCAAAGGATTCAGAATTCAACTGCTTGAAGCTGATAGCGTCAAGCTTGAGTTCAGGGAAGGGCAGGTTAGGAGCAGTTTAGTAAAATGCAAAACAACCTCCTTCAACCCATAGGAGCACATAGGTCACTTGTTCCCTTCTCTCTGATACCACCCACAGGGGCATTTTCTTAACGAATTTTGTAAAATGATGGTAGTGGGATAACGATACCACGTTTGACTTTGACTCATCCATCCAAACCCAACACCCTCCTTATGCAGAATTTGCCGCTCTTTTTGTCACCACTGGTGGTTCCCCGAACAAGAAACCTCAAACATACTACAGAAAAATAATTATGCATCAAAGAAATAATACTTTGGCTGCACAATATATCTTTCCAGCACGGACACTGATGTTTACAAGCACAATAGTTGCATTGCAGGACAATGATGTTGCTGCTTTTAATGAAAGGAAAATGTCTCATTATAAATGTTACTGGCCAACTCTTCCTTGTGGACTAGTGGGTGATGTGCATATGTGATTTCTAGTAAGTTTAAATTAATTCTATAGCATAGCATCTATGCAGATGCACAAAGCTTAAACAGTACGACCAAAAAACAAAAGTCGACTGATAAAGCAGGTAAGCAACAGCCAACCAAAATTCCTATTCTAAGGAGTGAAGATAGGAGGAAAAAGTCCTTCGAGAATAATGTGAGTATCTCTGCAACACAGTGCAAGGTTTGCACATGAGTCAACTTGGACTTGAACATTTTTGAAGTGCCTTTTAAAGGAAAAAAACATTCAAATGACATTTCTCTGAGGCATCACTCTGACAGAGCGCTCTACAGTCCCCAATTTATTCATAAAACCATGCATATTCACTGGTTTCACACTTTCTAAGTGACAAAGCCAAAGTCCTTTCATTCAACACTCACTTTCTAAACCGTGTTCACACTTTGGAGTTTTGCCCTGTTGACAGTCAACATTCCTCACCCGATTTGAAAAACAAGTCGAGCTACAAACAGAGCTCAAATGTTGTACACCCACTGGGTGAGACCTTTAAGTTTGTTCTCTGCTAGCAGAATGAAAAGAGAAGGGGAAAAAAGTGCTGAAAAAGTGTTTAAGATTTCATGTGGCTTTTGAGAGCTTTTCATTCCCATCTCCAAGCGTGATTTTTCCGATTCATCTGACAGACCTTAATGCTTCCTAAGAGCCAAAGGCTGCATTGTTCAGAGGACCTGCTTGGTAGAAGTAAAAATATAGACTTATACAGATGTAGAAATACAGTACAAGAATCAGAGAGCATGAAATATACATGAAGGAAAGTGGATGCTGTGGTTTGCCTTTTTATTTGAAAAGCTCTCAACATGATCTCAATGGGGAATTTAGAGAGGATGATAAAGCGAATATAGAAATGCTATTTTATGCCAGAGGATAACAGAACACCTTTATGGTTTTACTACAGAAACAAAGGGTTGACTGTTCGATGGAGATAAAATCAGGACATGTCTCAAATGACCAACCACGATATCTGAAAATATCTGTCGACCAAGCAAACATTATTGTCCAAATTTCATATGTATGATATTGCTTGTTGGGTTTACTAGCATGATTGTTGACATTAAAATGTAGCCAACATGATGCCAGTGTTTTCCCAACCATTACGAGACTTTGGTGCAGGTCCTCAGCATTTGAAGTGAACACAACATCAATGCTGAAAAGTGTTTTTCCAGATGGCTAATGACCAGTCAAAAAGTCAAAAAGAAAGCAGAGTCCCATCAGTGTCAATGAGCTGGTATGTTGACTGTGGCAACAGAAAGTGGCAACGAGGCAGGATTTTTTTTGCCTGTAATGGAATTCCTGATTCTCTATACCCCTGTGCCAAATGTATTTAAGCGAGAGCTAAGCATAAGGGTCCTTTTAAGTGTCTTAGTTGAATGGTTTGTACAATGTAGTTCCTGCGCCCCTAATAAAAAAAAAAATCACATTTTTGTGCTAAAATATATTTTCTCCATCTCCATTTAAGTGTCCTGTTAGGGGCCAATTATTAATCTTTTAAATCCCTGCTTTATTTCTGTTTATTCCCATAATTCCCCAATTATTCCCATGGGAAGTCCCCAACTTGCTATAGCAAATATTTGTTTGCTGCTGTATTAATGTCTCAGTGTAACCTTTAAACAGAGATTCCTGACATAATCCTGCAGCTTTGGGTTCATAAATAATAAACTGAAATTCAAATGAGGCCCACAAGTGACCTCCGCATGCACTACAACATTAAAAATGCACAGATGTACAGAAAAACACACGCACCATATGTATTGTGTGTTTGCGAAGTGGTGCATGCTGGAAACAGGTGAGAGGAGAGACAAAACTGAAGACATGCAATGGGAAACAGATGTTGGCACACTGCAACAATGCTGCCACACATGTGCAGTGCATAAAGTCCTGCAGGGAGGAAAGCAAGATGATGAAATGTGCAGAAACTAGCCACAAATGGAATTATGTGTTCTTGTGTTAATAACTGACCGCATACACACAATAGTGAAGCACAAAGCCACCCACACACATCCTATTTTCTGCTAGTGTCGCTGTGTGGGTGCTTGTTCTGTGTTTGACCTTAGAACCTTTCTCTTACCGCCGTAGGGAGCAGCCTGCTAGACGCTGACCTTCTACTGGTGACTGCATGACCAATGTATCCTCAAAACACCCGAGAGTGGGTGTGTTTGTGTGTGTGTGTGTTTTTCTGTGTGTAGCATGTGGGCAGGGATTTCTGGCTGGATTACGTTGAATAAATGAGCAGCCCAGATTTCTTTTTACCCTTGTTGATTTATCTGTCTGACTGTCTGCTTGATTTCTTAAAAGCTTTTTCATGCAGATCCAGATCTGGATTTTCCACAGTTTCATTTTGCTTTATCCTTTTTGCACATCAAGCTCTAAATTTGACTTCGACTAAACTTTTATGAAAGATTATTTTCAAAGATGATTTTGATGAAAACAAGAAAAAAAACCTCATTTATTTTTGCAATGATGCTTTTATTTCATCTTGTTATAAAACCAGAACAACCCTTCATTTAGAGCATTTCTTTGCTGGCTTGAGTATATTATATAATTTTCCAAAATGTTAGACATGCAGAGTAGGTTTTGGAATTTCACTTATCTGACAACATAGCTGAAGTGGATCAAATGTACTCTTATTTATCATTTTACTTTATCTGTACCCCTTGTCACACAATCTGGTCTGATATGATTGATATTTGTATTAAATTCATTTTTAAAAACTACACATTTGTCAGGAAAGAAGGTCTGTAATTTGTCATTTTCATCAGAGACAGGTTTGATTCCAGAAAAAAATTTGAATATACAATGCAAAAAATATGACATCCAGCAATCCCCAAATAGGCAAAGGCCTTGAAAACCCATTTCAGCCAAACCATATTGTTTGACTTATATAGTGCTTTGTCTATTACACTGTCGTTTTCTTTTGTCTAGGTCGTGATTCCTGCTAATTAACCTCGTTACACTTTGAACTGTCCTATGGGACCCCTGAGCCATCTCTGAGCCACAGCACAGCCTGCTAATAACCCTCAGTGTTCCAGAGAAATCCCAAAGAGGAGCGACCATTTTGGAAGCGACATCATCAGTTTAACGCTGACATTTGAGAAGGATAAGTAGACTCCCAGGGGAACTTGGATGTGTTGGAGCCACAATCTGACACACCAGCATTTACACCAGCACTTGTCATTGAGCCAAAGAATGTAGATCAAGCTGTAAAGCCACAAATGAGCAAATATTAAAAAGTTTTATGGTCAGAAATGTAAAAAGGTTCAGTCTTTTCAGCTTCTGTGAGCAGCTTCTTGCATACAAATGATTCTTGCACTCGTATAAATCCCTAAAAGGGAAGTTCTCGTCAGAACTTGCAGAATTTTTCATGTGCTATTTACTTTGTACTTAAAGTTTATGAATAATTACAGGAGAGAGGCCAGATTTGACTTTTCTAAATGCAAATCAAGTCTGGAGCCGCGAGGGGATTGTGCTGAGCCACTCAAATGAGGAAAGGGGAACAAAGAGCAACAAAGAGCAGAGGAGTCACCCATTTTATTAATTGTGTTGGTTCTAGGAGTTGCCCTTTAGAAAAGTCAGTGGACTTAATTAAATTACTACGCACGCTTGGAGGAGGAAGCAGGAGGGTATAGCCATGTAAAACAGAGCCTTGCAGGCATTCAAACCCTTATCTAATGTGAATGAGAGCCATAGGGATCCTCAAAGGTCTTTAAGTGTCCTCTGAGTCCTTCACTTATTGTAATATCTGGATTTTGTGTGGAGGAATGGAAGTGCAGCACAGCCAGAGTCTTTAAATGTGAAGCTGGCACCTGTGTCAGACTGGTCTCCCCTGAAAAACATCAAAATAGGGTGTTTGTACAGGCAGCAAAATATGACTCATATTTACATTTTAGACTGTCGTCTGCCGCCATCTTGATGCAGAGTTTAAATGGCGGATGTCACACCCTGTAGAACAGGCTTCACCTCCCGTGTGAAAACAAAAGTAAATTATTTTTACTGTAACATACGTTTTTTCTCACGTTTTATGAATCAGGTTTCTTACATAAGTTATGATTTTTACGTAACAGTGGCTCACGGTTTGTGATTCCCTTTTTTTTTTTTGCGCATAATTTCAGTTGCTAATGGTTTGTGAATCATGGTTTTTACGGAACTTAAATTTTTTTTTTACCTATCTTCAATGACTCATGGCATCCTTGCAACGACTACATTTGGGTACTTGCGTACATTTATTAATTGTTTTTTTACAACTGTGAACATGTGTATTTCTGGGTGGTATTGACTAATGGTTATTCTATTGCTTAGGTTGGAGATCTTGGTGAAAAGAAAATTGATAAGTGAAGGCTTGCATCTGTCTTCATGCACGTGTTTCCAAACAGCAGTACATGGTGAAGACACAGATGATGGGAGCTCGCTGCCAATGCTTTCAGCCCTGTCAGCCGCTCTCCTATATAGTGCCCTTTAAACCCTCCGGGCCCTTCAGAGTAAAGGCATTCTTTTTCCAGGTCAGCTCACTTATTTGCTCCTCACAGCTGAGTATCGCTGCCGACTGTTAGCACATATAGGAAAATTAAAGGCGGTCCATGGGTCAAGGGAGCTGGGCACGAGAAGCTGGCAGAGAGGAGTGAGCGGTCGTGACATGCGTGCCCTTCCCCCTACACATGTTTCAAACCCTGAGGCATCGCCCGAGTCGTGCAGGCTGAGGGAAAGGGCAGGGGCATGCCGAGTAATATGGCAAGTGGAGAAGCCGCAGAAGGCTGGGCATGGAGAAGCAGAGTGAAAATGCCAGTTTCTGTTGTGGTGTTGTGTTACATTGAGAGGGAAGAAAAATGCACTGGAACACGAGGAGAGAGCAGAAATGCCAAAACATCCAGGACACGGAGAGTTCAGGACATAACACAACCTCTCTTTTAAAAAGCAAACACACAACCTGCTCTGTACTACAGTGAAACCCAGTCATTATAAACTCATGCTGTGCAGCCACACATACTTCAACCCACAGAAATGTATTTTCAAAACTAGTACAATTTCTAAAGTTTCCAGAGGTACTAAATATGTCAGATTAAATCTCAAGCCTCTAATGTTTACAGGAGCAGTACATGACATTCAGAACATTCATGTAGAAGGAGAAAAGAATATTACCATGTAAAGCTATAGTGGAGTAATGGCTTTCTGACCAGAGAAATAAGTCATGCTCCCTCCTTGTGTTTTAATCCAAGATTTTTTCCATTCATTTTTTTTTCATTATTGTCATTTCATTACTGTTATTTTTTCTATCTACTAGTAGAAAATGTTTATGAATTTATTTTTTAATACATTTTTTAAGCATATTCTTTTTTATTTTATTCATTCATTTTCTTTTTCTTTCTTTTTTCTTTGCCTTTATTTACTATTTTCATTTATTTTATATAATTATTTGTTTTTGTCATATTTACTTTTACACAGAATGGGAACGTTACAAAGCAAAAAAGCAGCTGTAAAAAACTTTTTTTTTGGGACAATTATACCATTGCTGCAAATAACCATGGCTTACATTTAACCTCTTCCAATTAAGGTCAACAAACCAGTTTTAAATTTTTTTTCAAAACCTGTATATTTGTCTGAATATTTATGTAATTGTTTCCATTTATCTTCTTTTTCAACAATTCCACCCTTTTGGAATTGGAATGGGTATTTCCATGTCAAAATATTTGGCTTGGAATTAAACTGTCATCTGTGAAAACCTCCAGGCTTTTATATTATTTCAAAATGTTGTGTCACTGGATTCATCGTACTACAATAACCTTGGATATATTTCAGCACTACCAGCAAATAGGTCATCCATGCATTATTACATGGGCTACAGGGCTACAGACAACACAGTCGGTTAAATATCTGGGAATTTGTCTCATTTGTCCTTTACTCGGATTATATACCCACTGTAATGATTAGTCCCTGAGGACTTCTGCGCTTTGCGTCCTCCCGCAGCGATCCTGCCCTTTGACTCCCGCTGATTTCTTTGAGTTATTTAAGGCTTGTAAAAGGGGGTTTATTCATTAGAGTTGTTGATTTTGCTCCATCTGCCTTGTTTGAACATGTTATGTAAAACATCTCCGTCTTTGTTCCCACAATTCTTCAGAAAAATGTATTAACAAACATTTAATTTCCTTTTCCTTTGTTGCACTCAGCAGCCCTCGAGCCATGACACTCCGATGCAGTCAGCCATGCACTGGCTCCTCAAATAAAAAGAACATTTGTTAATGCTACAGCTCATATTGTATGTGAAATATTTATGAAATTAATCATAGTAGGGCATAACCTTTCCATATTTCTCTGTAAATGTATATTACTATAACAAATTAGTATGTATTGCCCTCATGCCCTGAAGGCAAAATAACATCTGTTGTGTAGCATCTTATGTTCATGCTTTCATTTTGCTGACAATAAGCCTTATTATAAAATCCTTTCAAAATAAAGGGTGGGAAAACTTGAGAAATGACTCCAAACTAAAAATAAAAGTCCTCGCTATGCCCTCCCTCACCTTTGATGCTGTAACGTTTGATGGATCCTATGATGCAGTTGAAACAGCACTTTTATTCTGGAGCGACAGTAGTAACTATGTGACCTGTTATGTTGCCTATGTCGCCTGCAAAAACCAGTAATAACTGTTTTTTTTGTTTCTACTGTACAGATGGGCTAAATGGGTCAACAGACGGTGGATGTGTGTCAGTGATTCCCTTCTGGTACAACGCTGACCTCCTGCCTGTGGAGATTCAACAGCGGAAAAAAACTGCTGATGCTCACTTAAAGCAGCCTTGACCTGTTTGTTTCACTCTTAGACTGTATACAGCTGTGTGCGCAGTGTGCCAGCACGGAAATAAACTCAGAACATATTGATCCCATTAATTATTCCCTTTCATGTACAGTACTTTGGAGGTTATAAACAAAACTCCTGCTGTAAGAAGGCAGGTTTGCACCCTGAGGCAGAAAGGTAACTGTTGAGAACCCAGAAGTCACCGAACAGGATGTAATTAAACTGAAGCTTCCCCTTTTAAGTTTCTCCTTAGTAGCTGGTGGCAGTTTATGTGGCAGAGCTTCTGTTCCAACTTTTGTTCCACCTTTGATTAAAAGTTTTGCCCTTCAGACCGTGTCCACGCCAAGTTGGCAAAATCTGAAAACACAAGGCTTTTAAAGAGCAGATTCACCATCTGTTACGATACAAATGCCCGAGTAGACGTGGTAAACTGTGTGTTAGAGGAGTTTACTTTCAGATCACTCGGCTGAATGTAAACTATAGATCACAGAAAACAAATAAGATAAGAAAGAAAAATAAGAACAGAATCCAAATGTACACTATTTCAAAACAATGCATTTATACTGCTTTTTTTCCCACCAAAAAAGTGGGTGTACATGAGCAACAATCCAATTGTTACTCTTCACCTATTCAGCTGCTGCCAACAGAAAAAATGCACTGTAACCACAACTACATTGTGATTCCTACAAGCCCTGACTATATCAGATGCATTTTCAGAGAATTCCACACTCATGATTATACTTTCAGCAGTATTGGGACCTATAAGGCCTGATGGATATGATCTGGTTCTTCTTTAAATGCATATTTGCTGTAGGTATTTTTTCCATCCATTGAACTACTTTCCAAGAACTGGACAAACAGGACATTGTACTTCAAAGGCCTGGCACAGCTGGTACACTGGTAATAAAATGAAAACAAATGCCCGCCCTCACCTCTTGGTAGAAGTAATGTAAGACACAACAGGTCTTTTGTAATAAGTTCCATTGTAGCACAGAAAGCATGAAAGTATTAAACAGTGCCAGAGGTTGCCACGGAACATATTAGGGCTGATCTTTGAGCTCTGGGGAGATACTGCAACAGCTGCAACTCACACAAACACAAAAGCAATACAGCTTTGAAATGTCTTTGAATGCCTCATGGGAGCTCCAGTGCACATCGTCTTCTGCTGTCTCAATGATCACTCACGTTCTTTTAGCATTGTTTACAGCACACAAGAAGAGCCCTTATCAAAGCAATGTGCAACAAGAGTGCTATTTCGGTAGGTTACCCTTTCAGCAAAAATACAAAAATGGATGCACATGTGTGATCTAAGCAAGATAATACACATGGAAAACCAAAGCACTCCTCCTGGGTGGCTTGTAAGATTATCCTGGCACTTCCCCGACAAGCCTGCACATCTCAAGATTATCTCCATATATGTCCATCGGCTTCAGCAAGAGAAGACATGAAAACCAGCTCTGCATCCTCCTAATCTTTATGTAGTATGAAATTGACGTCTCTTAAAAGCCTTGCACGTTCAATATTCACTTTAATCTGTTTTCTTTTTTCACTGGCAGTGAAGCAGATGATTAGGCATGTCTGCCCTCATCAGCAGGTCTTATGCTCCCTGGTGGGGCTTGACTTAGCTGCTGATCGTGTTGTTAGGGGCTGCTGGAACAGCTTAGGTCATTCAAATCCTAAACACCTTCAGCAGGGGGTCCAAACAGCTTACTTTACACAGAATATGGGTAAGTGGGTTAATCTGTGTTATATATCTATATGCATTCCTCTCAAGTCATACTTGCTTTTAAAATGACTGTAAAATGCAACAGGATCACAGAAGCTATGTAAAAAATGTTAGTAACGTTGAAAATAATTTACTTTTACTTTTGTTTTCACCTGGGGCCGGGACATGAACCCTGTTCTACTGGGTGATAGTCCACCGTTTGCTTGACCCATTCACCTCCCCTGACATCTGCGATTCAAACTCTGCATCATTGTCAATCTTTACTACTGCAAAGCAAGATGGCAGCGAAGGACAGTCTAAAAGGTAAATATGACTTATGACGTTTTTGTGCAGAGACCAGTCCGAAAAAATGATACAAACGAGAGAGAAAAGGATCCTCATTCCTACATTTGTGGTTCATTTAATGCCACTGGCCTGCTTTGAGTGGATAAATCTGTATACTGGTCTTCAGCCTGAGGTCTCCTGTCATCAGATACATCAGTGTGAGCCAAAAAAAGATTTCTGCCACACACTGCAGAGAAATGTTTTGAAATGTTGACATATTTGAGGTTTAAATGTTTTGAAAGCTGTTTTTAAAATTTGGGTTTATCTGTTCTCACCATCTTTGCTGGAGCGACTAAAAGAATCCGAATGCTGCGTGGAGCCGATGTGGGGTAAATGTCACAGTTGAGTGTGATAGTCTGAGACATCTGCCAATCAAGCAAACATGCCACTTTTAAACCCTTGCCATACTATTAACAACAAAAGACAGGAAGATAATAGAGACTGTTCACAAGAGATAGCAAAGACGATCCTGAAACTATGACGAGGTACCGATCTCTTCCTATATATAACCACCTATGGAGGTTCCACACTTCCTATATATAACCACCACGATGGAGGTTCCACACTTGGATCACCCAATGAAACTTAGTAGGTAGTTTGTGGATCTTTAGTTGATTGTTTTGGTGCACAGAGTTCCCAAAGGTCAAGAGTTTAATTCCACGCTCATAAAATTAAGGGTGTAAAATCTGCAAGGGGTCAAGACATAAACCCACTTCTTGTAAGAGGTACTCACTTTAGAGCTGCCCTTGATTAAGAGTTATGATTCATTCATCCTCTTAAATACATACCTCTGAGATCAGAACTCGACTATATTATGATATCATCAGCAAACTGGGTTGGGTGATGTCTACCAAACTGGCATATTATAATGTCTGCAGTGAAACATCAACATACATGAGGATATCATCAGCATACGTCATCCAAACTGATTGAATCATATGGGCACAAAATCCACTATAGGGGCCATGGAATAAAAGGATGTCTGTCATCTGTCGGTCAATACTTTTACCAGAAATCAGTGCATTATAGATTGTAAGAATAATTGAGTTTATTGAATTAATTCTACATTAGATTTGTATTCCTAGTGTTCCTGAAATCAGTCCGAGCACAATTGAATAAATTTTAAAATTTTTACTTTTTTAGCACTAAATAAATGCCATGACAAACCCACGCCCAGGTAGAGGTGTGGATTTGGGGTGGGGCTTTTAAATCACGATACTGGGGTCGACGACAGTCAACCGTGACCCGGGCGACTTGCAGGCAACACCATTAGACAACTTGAGTTTACCTGACACAAGTCAGTTTCTCATTGCAGCAACTTTTTTCTTGCAGTGTTCTGAAATGTTTTCGTCTTTTTGCAAATGTTCGGTCTAAACTGAGCTATAGAGATTCAGGACAGGAAGTACTTTCACGTACTCCCTTGAACTGTATAGCTTCAGTGCCCGATGATTGGTCTTGGTGGGAGATAAAAGTAACAGAATCTACATAGACAGTTATTGTGGATTTAGTTTAATTTTCTAGCATGAGCATGGCCACATTTAACCACCAGCTCTTGGCAAAGACTATATTAGTCTTTAACTTTGTCTGCTTTGGGCTGAAACTGTTTTTAAACTGTGGACTTTAAAAATGAAACATCTGCTGATTCCGCTGCTCTGTGCTTCTGTTCCCTTTGGTGACAACCACTGAAAGTTAAAAGAACCCAAAGCTGGGGAAAAATTGCAAACATTACTAAAAAACGAGGCAGTTTGCATCAGCTCTTTAAGTAAGAGAAAAAAATAGATATATGGGGCGTAATGTTTTGTTTAATCAGCAAATGGTTGCACAGCAAGAGCCCTTCATTTAATTGAATTGAGGAAATGTTAGTGTGTGCAGTTTGGGATTTCATTATCCTTGTTCGGACTGACTTAACTGAGATGTACTGTAATGCCAACTGTTTTTGGAAACTGGACCCATGCCTCTGAAAGGGATTTATCGACATTTTCCACAAGAGACACTCATTTTTTGAGAAGGTGTGATAGACAAGCCTAGATGCTGGAAATCGTCTCCTGCCTCACCATCCATCTGCTCTGGATCAAACCTGCAGAGGGGTCCAAGAAAGCCCAATGTTCCACATAATATCAGCATGAGTTTCCCAACCGCTGGACAAAGCACTTGCAGCGCTGGTTTCCTCAGTCCGCTTCACGCTTGCCTGAGCCTGAACACATGACAAGTAAAACCCGAAGGCACGGGTTGGGGGGAGCAAAGCTGAACAGGAGGAGGAGGAGGAGGAGGAGGGGAGATGCAAGAAAAGATCCTAAGTGTTTTGATTTGCGAGTACGTTGAGTGTGTGGATGCATGAATCTGCTTCCTCTCTCACCTTTCTTTTCCACCTCTCTAACTCTCTCTTCCCCCCCCCCTCACTTTCTCTTCCTCTCTCTCCCTCTCTTCAAGGTTACTCTATTGTTTTGTCAGACTGGAATCATTGCACGCTTCTCTTCTTTTCTGTCGGAGGACCATGTGAGGCTCTTGAATGTAAGTGCCTCCTTTGTTGCTTAATTCACTTTCATTGGTACCATTCCTTTCCAGGCAATAGGTTTAGGCTCTTTTATTTTCTTCCTCGTAGCACATGCACAATGGGATGTCATACATCGGAGGGTGGAGTGGGTCGGGATGGGATGGGGTGGGGGTGTTTCGGGGGCTTAATTGCTCCATGTGGTCCTAGCGTGGGAGTTGAATGCACGTGTCTGCTGCTGTCATTGTCTCAGTGCGACTTTTTGCACAGCTTGGTCTTTAGTTTAAACTTGATATGCTGCGTGTGCTGTTTATTAGCATTTGGTTGGCTTTGTATTTGGTTACCCTTGACTCAAAATGCTTTATAATTATACTGAATAAACTGAAAGTCAATGAGCAGATGAGCAGACAAGAACAATTACATTATGTGTAAAACAATGACATTTAATTAGTTTGTTTCTAAACCTCGACTAAACACGTCTTTAAAGCATAATGGGAAAAAATGTTTGCGTGTTTTCCACTGAGAATGGACTTAAAGTAGCATATTTAAGATTTTTATATATACTTTTGGGGGGAACTTTTGGGTATGATGTAAAATTGCAACATTATGTAACCACAGCAACTTTATTCTTATCTTATTAAATTAAACATGAAATTCACACAAGCTCACACAAGTTATTTCTATCCATCATCTATCTGTCCATCCAAACATCCATCTATCTTTATTTTCATCCATACATTTCATTATATGTCCACATGAAGCCCCTGCACATTAACTATTCAATCTGGTTGCAATGCATTTGTAGCTGTTTTGTATTTTTTGGTCATATATAGTTAACTCCAACTCCAGCCAAGGAGTATTTCATAACTGCTTCACCCAACAGTCCATGCTAGAACTATGTGTTCTGTGTGGCATGTCGAATGTACAAAATACCTTGTTTATGTCTGACCACTAGCTTGTTAGCTCTACCCTGCCGTACCCAGAAGGCCTTTGTTTATTTATACCAACATGCAATTTATTCTGTGTTCTCCGTGTGCATGAGTCAATGGATAAATTGCTTGTTTGGAAGCCAATGTTCCACATTTTAAATAGATATATCACAAAGCTAAAGATCCCGCTCGTCAGTATAATGGGCTTTTGTTTGCTGGCTTTGTTTGTCATTGTAATGACCTTAGTGTACGATTACAAGTATGAGGATAAAGACAAAATAAACACAAAACAGAATGTAATTATGTACAATTTATCATTCTCCGCCACTAGGGGTCTCTTAATCAAAACAATTTTTAAAAAATGGCGCATTGCAGCCATAAGAAAACCTTTAAGATCCAGATGTTAAATTACTTAATTCCTTCATCTAGTTTAAATTTAAAGTTAAAAAGGACTGAAAAGTGCTTAGTAAAAATGTGGCATAAAAGTGGATAAAGTCAATTAACCAAATGGCGATATGGCGCCACCGTCAGGAAACGGCAACTACATGACAACCAACAAGTCTAAACATTGTTGTAAACATTTAATATACTTCAAGTACTCATCTCAACAAAATAGATACTGTCAAAAGTTGGGAATGCTAAATAATGTAAGCAGTGATTTGCATGCACAAGCAACTTCAACACATTTGATTGACAGAGAAGGAAGTTTCTCATCATATTGTACTAATGTGGTGAATAATAATAGCAATAATTATGATTTGTGGAATTATTCCCTCTCATCCGCCTCAAACTGAAGACTCTTCATTAAAGTTCTTTCACTGCTGGCTCTCAATGCAAATATGTACTTACTCTCTGCAAAGATTAAAAAGTACAGTTCAACTTCGGTGACAAGTAGTTGAAATTCCTTCCAGTCTGCATGAATTTCTGTGAGGTTTCAGCATTAAACACTCTCCCATGCTTCACTGAAAAGCAATGTGTCTGAACTAAATTGCAACTGACATATCCAATGAATAATACAAATAGTGTATACTCTCCGTTATCAATAATAGACAACTTAACTAAGCTGTATGCTGAGTCGAGAGGTTTATGGTGAACATGCGTGTTTACCTAGCTACTGTTTAGCAGATTATATTTCTGATTGTCTGCTTTAAACCTCACTGTGGGCTCATTTTGGGACGGCATGAATCTACAACTTAAATGCAAGATAAATGAAACATATCTTTGATGTGGAGTTAAAACTATGCATCATCCAAATGTCATTTTTTTTTAACTGGAAATGGAGAAAAACAACCTTGTCTTTTAGACGAATTGCAGTTCATGTTTCATTTATTTTGAAGAAGTTTTGTGTGCTAGAAATAATGTTGTTAAGAGTGAATTTGACTGTCACATGAAAGTATTAAGTTTTCTTTTTTAAGAGAGTATGGCTTGAGGCATTTCAAATGATTATCTTTTGTAGATTAGGTTTCCAGGAGTCCTGGTAGTGCATTGACCTTTAGCTGCAAGATGGATGAAATGGTCCATTTTTCACTTCTAACAGAGCCAACAGAAACCGTTTGTGGTAGCCATTACTGCCGCGGTCATGGACGTATTTGCAGTTCATAACATCCACAGTCCCTCCCTTTTCCCCATTATGGATTCCACACACTCTGTTCCCTTATCAGTGCTGACATGTGGAGAGGGAGGTGCTGCTGAATGCAGCAGGATGTGACAGATGCGTACCTGGAGCTACTGGCGCTGAGCTAAAATGAAGTGAAACGGTGTGTGGAGGAAGGGTTTGGAGACATGACACTAACCCGGAGCAGAGATGCGAGTTCCAGGCTGAGGACTGATGGTGTCGGAGAAAGCCAAAGATGACAAGATAGTGAATTAAACACTTAAGTGTTTATGTCATTTAACGCAAGACTTTGGAATTTTGGTTCCCAGAGACCGGAATCAGACTGTGTGCCCAGTGCCGTGGCATTCATCAGAGTTGTATGAGTTTTTTTGAAGGCTTCTTTGTTTGATAGCTAATGCTAGCCACCCAGTTATTCTTCAAACAGTAGATTTGAATATTACTTCACACATTCCAATTTCCCTTTTGAAGTCTTATCTGCAGTATGCTGAAATTATTTTCAGTTTTAACACCCTCTTTGCAATATTTGGAGCCCAGCAGGGTCTCGAGCTAGGAGGCCTTGGCAGCAGCCACTGCCAATGTGTCCAATCTTTTTCATGCCCAGCCAAACCCCCCACATTCCAGCTATAAAATCCCAACTCTCTGCTGAGGACTCGAGAGCTTGGCATTCACGTTTCAGCTCCCCAGCAGCCGAGTTCTGGCTCCTCGCCACCTCCTTGTCTTACACCAAAGCTCAAGAAATGAGTTTGAATAGAGAGAAAGGACTTGGGGGAGAAGTAGGGGGTTGCTTTAAATGCAATAGCGGCATTTTATTTGCAATGACCACCTTTCATCCACCCTCGGGGTATTGGGCTGTATGAATGAGCTGGTTTGTTCTCCGGGTGACCAAACATGGCACTTGAATGTTTATCTGCACAATGACAAAGCTCAAGAGAGCCACAGACACTCGGTGATGAGATGGACCGTGAACTAGTCAAGTGCCCTACTCTGTTCCATCTCTGCTAAACACACAGCTTTGGCTCCACTGCGGCTCTGGCTGCATTGGCTGCATTGGCAACCCAACTTTTCTCAATACATTATGTACTTGTGCCAGCCACTGCAGGACAAAAGAGGAGTCTTATTATTGTTAAATGTGCTGGGAACCTTGTACAGATAGCACAACCTCTGTGAAAACTCACTCAGAATTACAATAATGTGGAGTAGAATAGACTACAATAAAAATGTTTGGAGTTGTTCTTTTGGAGACAATAACTTCCCATCCTTTTCTGAAGGATGTAAGGAAGATGATATGATTGGCGAGTATGGGGTTTCACATTTCAGATTAAGTTTGATAATGCATTTACACAGCAAAAAAGACACATCCACAAAAAGATGGTAAACAAGACTGGGTCAGTGTTTAAAAATGGCTCGCATGGGTTGCCAACATTGCTGCAGACCGGAACAAGGGCGAATCATTAAGTCCACGGCCCTGGGTAGAGATGTCCCACGAGTAGATCCTCCCATTCCCAGCAGCCGTCCCTGCCCTGCCAAGTGTAATCCCTAGGGCCGACTCACTGACCCCCACCGTTGAGAGGACCCAAAAATATTTGTGGGTCATCATGAAACTGTGGCAGGCCTACCTAGACTGCAGGGTCTAACTATCTGGCTCATAACACCATGGCCTCCTGCTGCCAACTTCAAATCCAATAATTCCTGCCTGATATCGGTCAGAATACAAACTCTTTGGAAATAAAACAAATATCCATTACTGATTCCTGGGTCATATCACATGACTTTCCATACTTTTCCACAGCAGTGAAACATTCAATTTATTTATTCATTTCTTTTAACAGTTTTTCTGAACAAAGTTTAACAGTGAATTTGCACAATCCGCAAGAAGTCAGCAGTGCTTCTGAAGCATCCATCTGTTCAATCGACCCCGATCTTGGACTTCCTTTACAGTGTCACTGTCTTCAGAACCAACTGTCCGTGGACAGTGGCCAAAAACAAACTATTTTATTCCTTGGCAATATTAAATATGTGGTCAGACAAATATAATTCAGAGGAAGACTCCATGAGGAGTGTGCAGGAAGAAAATCACGTGTTTTGATAGATTTATTTCATTTGCACATGCCAGAAAGCAGAAAACTCTCAAACTGGGGCCTTAATCGATCAGTATTTCTGCAGGATCTGGTTAAATGCCAACCTTAATGTGTCATATCTGTGCCCATTTCTTGATGATGCATTAGGAGCCTGTGCCATGTGACCCTGAGAAGGGATAAAACAATAAAAAAAAATGATTGGCCCATGGTGCCTGGATAAGCTCCATTGAAGGAAAGACATTGATTTGAGTGATTGAGTCAACAAAATCTCATGTGTGATTATCAACAGAAGAGAATACACTAGAAAAGGCCTCCTAAATACCAAGAGAAGGTAATTTAAACCTGATCATTCTCAACAACATAATAGCTGACACTATTTGTCTCATCTAGTTCACAAAGTCAGTGCCTGTGCGGCTTAGTATGCCATTGATTAACGCTGCAGCTGGGTGTGCATACTGCTGCCTGCATTAATTGGCTCTTTGATTAGATGAAGCTCAGAGTCAATGTCTGGTCTACAAGCACAAGTGGATCGATGCGTCCTCGTGGAGAATTCATAAACTGGGAGAACAGTGTCAGAAGAGATGCTGCCAGAGCTGGAAGAGTGTAGTTCAACAATGCAAATGTGGCTACAGACAAGCACTTTAATCCTTGCATTATATTACATCATGTTCCCCCATGTGAGTCCAAGTAAAGATGCTCCCTAATTATGGGGAGCAAGTTTTCCAGGTGCAGCGTTGTGATTTGTAACCAAAACCTCAAAGCATACCAGTGCACTCTCATTCATGACAACAAAAATTCATGCTGTGTTTCAACTTGTTCCACTTGCAAAAGAACATTAAAATCTGAGCAGACTAAAACAACAAAAGGACAGCAAACATGAATTATAGCAAGCAAAGCAATGGAGAGAAATTCTCACAGTACTGCAACCAAAAAGATCCTCAAGAAATCCAAACATTGAGTCACACCCAGTGTTCCCAGTCACAATCTTAGTCAGCATGTACAGATGCATTGTGACCAACACAACCAATGTCACCATGACATCAAAAGATTATATTGTCCAAACAGTAATCCAATGTAGAGGCTTGTAAAATCCAAAGTGGACGAGCCAGCTTTTATGACGGATTATAAAAAAACAATTGGATTTGCGTGCTGCTTGAACAAAACAGAGCAGTCCGGTAGATTTTTACTGGAGATTTGATCACTTTTGGTCGACATTTTTCTTTCAGGAAAACCACAGTGGGATTAGTCAACAGGGTCACAGTCTCTGAGAAACACTTGTACACGAATGCATTGGTAAAGGGGAGGTTGACTTCAGTACTGCATAACTGCTGCAACCACAAGGCCATTAGCTCAGTGCTAACACACAATACAATTTACCCTTAAAGAGCTAACAAATATAAGCATGTGTTCACGATACTATTATCTTAATCAGACCCAGAGGTTGCCGCTTGGCTTTAACATTCCTATACTGACCAGCTACCGCAACCCCAAAGGGTCGAAACTCAAACTGTGCATTGCAGGAGCGGACAGCAGCATTGTGTCAGACCATAAAAGATGAAGTTATGTTCAATAACTTGCCAATTACAGCTTTTTTTTGTTAAGCATCTTGTTCCATTTATCTTTTCATAAAAATAATGCTGTCAATTTTCCACATGGTATTAAAAAAGATTTTTTGGTATGATTATTGCAAATTTATTCCATTTTCCTTTATAAAAAGCAGTTCATATAGCTGCTGCATGGTGTTTTTTTGTAGTGAATTGTACTGGAAAA
This sequence comes from Serranus cabrilla, assembly GCA_903364295.1. Classification (NCBI taxonomy): domain Eukaryota; kingdom Metazoa; phylum Chordata; class Actinopteri; order Perciformes; family Serranidae; genus Serranus; species Serranus cabrilla. The sequence goes on along the minus strand of CAFUXE010000014.1, from coordinate 1,451,915 downwards.
GTTCTGGAAAAGAACCAATCTTGCAACAACCTTGGCCAATCCTCAGCCATCCGCTCTGGCAACCACAGTAACTTTCTCCTAAATTATTCCTTTGTCTAATCACCATTCCGCGCTGGCCTCCACATGAGCTACAACTTGACATGTGATAAATAGAAGGCAATTTTCTTTTCAAGGAAGGGTCAACACACTGAGATTCTGTCTTTAAAGCCACATTGTTCAGAACGCGTTCCTTTGTGTTAACAGATAACGCGTGCTGAGATGTATGAAGCTGTGCATTCCTCGGGAGTAATGCAATATCACTAATGGTTTTATGGATTGTCTTGTTTGTTTTGGAGAGCAGTAATGAAACACACACACACAAACACACACACAAACATTCCCACAATGTCTCTTTCCAAGCTTCGGAAAAGTGCTGTGGGTGGTTTATTGATTGAACCTCTGAGGTCAGTGTGTGTGTGTGTGTGTGTGTGTGAGACTGGCCCTGTGTGTCTGCGGCTGGCAGTATTTATCTGTGCTGATGTTAGAAGAATAGAGACGAGGTGTTGGCTCCGCCTGAGGGGACAGCTCGAGCTCGATACAGAAACAAGACATGTAGAGAGGCCAAGCGACCATGTTGGAAGCAAATGTCATTCACTTTAAGAAGCTTTGTCCCCTGGGAGGCACCTCTGAGGGCCAGCACATCTACCTGTCTGTGCGCCTGACTGTCTGCCTGTCTAAACACTGCATTAGAAGTGACATAGATATTTATATCTGCCTCTTGAGCCTCGTCCAGGTTTTTTATTCTATTCGTGAGCAGTGACATGCAGGAGTCAGGACAGCAGCCATGCTCTCTGGTGTATCCGTCCTATTTGTACTGGACATAATGTCCGCACACGTACATCCACAGACAAGTGGACGTAGCTATTAACTGATGGTCGCTAGTGAGCTCAGTTAGCAAAGTGCATCCACACAGGTGAATAGGGTATTTTTTTTAACTTATAGACATCACCATGAAACTTCCCCAGTTTGTTATTTACATTAAGACACTATCATTTATATACCTATCGTTAAGATATACAAATGAGGTGTGAACTCCTTAGATATATGCTCATTTGCATTTATTTCCAGGACATAAATTTGCACAATGGATAAAGCTGTTTTTCTTTGTTGTTGATATATTAGATTCATTTTTTTACAGAAAGAAATTTGACTATCTCCTTTTATCATTTAATAAACCAGAAAAAATACTGTCAGAAACCATTAAAAAACATTTTTTTTAGGAACTAAATATTCTATAAATCAGGGAATGAATGATATATAGACAAACTCCTCTGTAAAAACCTTCAGTATATAGTTAGGAACATCAATAAACAACAACAAAATACTAAAAAATGTATTACATCGTGTGGCGCATAAAGAAAAGGTGAAAGACATATTTTCAATGAAACAAGTCGTCGTGCAATAACTAACAGTTAATTCACAGTGTATGCAGTTAATGTATGTCATCATCCTAATGTAAGTACAGATGTCTAGATGGTCTATTGGCACATTAAAGTGCAGAAATCCATATAACGTGCAGAAATCATTCACGGTATATACACAAACAACATTGCACCTGCTCTAAATGGTCGAATTGCACATAGATCATTCTTAAAGGTTTATACACACAAACACTGGATCCGCTCTAAATGGGTTATGTGAGCCCGAGCCAAAGTTGTTGCAAACTCAGAGGGTCTTGAGGTGTTGTGGCATTTATTGACTGACAAAAAGGTCTGAACTTTGCACACATTGCACTTCTACATGAACAGATGTTACATTACTGTTAACTGGCCACCGGTTATGGCTGATCAACGGACAATCAGACATTTTTGACTGGCAGATGATCGATCAGCCATCTCCAACTAAAATAGATGTTTATTAAAATTACATCTGGACCCATAGGACTTTATTAATAATTCAACCCATCAATGATCCAACTGAGACCATGATTTATTCCATTTATAATTCATGGCAGTCTTATAGTAGTCACACTGTATGCAGCCCCCTCCCCACCTTCATACAAAATGCATATCCTCTGATTAATGCTCCGCTTTCCATTCCTCTCACTGACTTTATACTCCATGTCTGCATCTTCAGCTAATATGTCTGATTCTTTTTATGGATATAGAGGATACATAGTCTTTATACTCACTATCAGCAAAGTGACACATTCCCTACTTTATATATGTGCGATTGTGTTCACTCTCCCTGCCACAAGTGATGGCAGGCACATAAATCTGAATATTCTCTCCCTGCCAGGTGGACTGTACATTTACCATTGCATTACATTAACCACACACACATATAGCACATACACCTGCAGGGATGAGAGCAAGGGAGGTCGGAGAGCCTGACTTTCACTTATAACTTATTCATGCTTCACACTGTCATTCGGCACACCTGGGGAAAAGTCCATTTTTTTCACCGCGGGACGGTTCATCTAAAGCAGCAGTATAGGACTTTAAAATAACAACTTTCTCCTCAAACATCCGCCCATAGTATTTCCTATTACCTCCTCATGGCTTCCAAATCACAGAGTTGCACTTCTACTCAAGCTGCCTGATGGTATTATCAATGCATTTCAGTGCCCACAGTGGGAATCTGTGTCCCAGCTGGAGCAGTTTCAGGCTCAGCTGATTGAATCATTGACTCATGCGGAAAGGTCACAGGTGCTGCTGATATATAATGCAACTTATTAAATTAACTTATTTAAATGTGCAGGCATTGTTTATGGAAAAAATATTAGAAATACTTCATTGTGTAGTGAACAATAGTTTGTATTCAAAAATTGTTTTTAAATAAAATAAATAAAATAAAATAAATGTGGAATTTAATGTTTGTATTAAAATATTAATTACAGATGTAGACTAAACAAGGGTTGAAATTCTGTAGTTGGGGTTTAGAAGAACATTAAAATGTAAAATAATTAATGATTATAATAGTAATCAAGGAATATGAATTAGACTATAATGTGGCTGTTTATTTTTTATTCTTTTGCTGATACTCTGGGTTTTTCCTTGGATTATACAGGATAGGAATAAATAAGCCAGCCTATTCATTTTTTCATTTTTTTAATAGGATAATAGGAGGATTTTCAAAATGTACAATACATAGCCCCAAATAGGGATAACTCACTATTTGTATGGCTTTGCAAATCTAATTAATTGAGAGAAATCTGAGAAAAGTTCTGACTTTAAAGTCTTTATTCTAAGAATCCTATCTTAAAACTCAAAAAAGTTGTTTAGAAATAGATTATGCCTGCTGTTCTCTATCAACCGAGCTGACCTTCATTTGAAGTCCAATCAAGCAGTTATACAACTTCTATCCACAAATGTTGAGGTTACTGAGTGCGAAACACAAGCAGAGCATTGTGCAGAGGTATGCTCATGCACTAATTGGAAGGATCCAAACTGCATGTAATTATATTTCGGACTGAATGTGACGACACTTCACAGGAGAATATGAGAACAACATAATGATGCGTCCCTATGAAGTCCACATATATTTTAAATTAGATCTGGCTCAAAGGAAGAGATTTATCCGCTTCATCACACCCTTCTTTCATTCAATACAGCACGGCAGCTGTACTGCACTTTACTCACTGTGAGAATTTTTAATGGATAATGTAGCGATGCCTGAAAAACCACATTAGCTTGAAGAAAGCTGAGTGTGACAGTGACCGCCTGAAAGCGCGTTGATGCAGCCACACAGTGCATTAAATACACTGGCTTTTTATATACAGTGAATGTGCAATAGCAGTCTTGCTATAGCAGGTCAAATAACCTAAAATTCCTATAAAAAAGTGTAATTTTATGAGTCAGTAACATCCTGAATAATTCATTGAGTTGGTCCCATTTTAATGCTTCAGTGCAGATTGCAGTCTTAGACCTTGATAAAGAGGGCGAGCTTTGGTTATAAAACGTCGACTGGTGAGCAGAATGCACCGATTAGAAGAGCTAGGTGTTATTTATTATTTTTAAATATACTGATGATAATGTCAAACTGAAGTACTAGAACCCACAACTAGGTCTGTCACAATAGATTTTTTTAGGAAGATATATTGTGCCAGAAAATATCACGATAAACGATATTATTGTTGATATTGTTTAAGGACCATTTTTTGCCACTTATATAATTGTAATGAAGCATATTAATCCAAGTACATCCTTTTCAAGATCAATTAACTTTTAATTCTCAAGATTTTTACTAATTCATAATACAACACAAAAAAGCACAAAAAGTCTGCAACAACAATATCTAACAAAAAGTTGATATGGTAATTATCGTGACAGGCCCGCCCACAATAAAATGTTATAACAATACCTTACTTGTCCATAACCATTTATTATAAAACTTCATAGATCTATTTGCTGAAGAAATGTCATCGACAATAAATTATCATATGGAATTATTGCCATGCCCTACTTTCAATCAATACAACTGAATCACATAATCAGGAAATTACATATCAAGATATTGTTACATGAATTACATAGTCTAAAATGATTTTTTTTAAGCACATACAAGTCTAAGTTGCTGTATGTATATATGTATATTTATGTTTTCTTTCTGATGTCACCTGTCACTGCAGTTAGTGATTTGAGTACTTATTTAAATGGGAAAATATTCAGTGCTTTTCATTTGTCAAGTATTTAATTCACACAAAAGTTTATAGAAAATATGCTTAACAGATGGAGTTTGTGCTGAGATTATTCGTCATACATACCAAGATTTTTGTTTGGCCACCAGCAGTGTAACAAGCTGAAAACTTCATTATAATAAAAACTCATTACACTAAGAAATAAACCCCTTTTTGGAATTTTATCATATCATTTCAGTTCAAACATTCCGACACTCTTTCCTCTCAAAACTAAAACTAAATTATTTAACTAAGTAGCTCTCGTTACACTTGGACTTAATTTAATGACTTGCATGCTAGTGTTGGCATGTATTTCCTGTTTTTTTATGATTCTGAGTGCTTGTTTTCATTGGGATTATGTCATGTTGTGCCAGCTGGTGTTGGTTTGGGTTGAGGGTGAGCGGCGAGCGGCGAGGACGTGACTCCTTCGTGACAGTTTGAGGACACACTGGGCCCGCTGACAGCTAATGATGATGCTGCCTGACACATATATATGCGCGTTTATGTGAGTCCAGCTGTGTGTATGTGTGTTTATGTTCGTCTGTGTGTGTGCTTTTGGGCATTTATGTGTCTGTGTGCTTGACCGTGTTTGGGCCGATTTGCATTAGCCGTGATGATGCTGAACTTCTTTGCTGTGACAGAGAATGACCTTGAGCTGTTGCTGCTGGTGAATGTGTCAGATTCGGGCTATGGATCTAGATATGTGTGTGTGTGTTTGCATGCATAATGTAGGAAAATGCTACTGGATGCTCTCAACTAGCTGAAATCTGACAAGAAATGCCCTTTCTTGCTTTGGATGAAGTTTTTTTTATCGCATCCACTTTAATGTCACGAGCTGGCAGGGTAAAGATGTTCACAACCACTGTTGATTCAGAGTTTATTACTCACTGTGACCTCGAGTGCTTCGACTTCCTCGCTACACATTCACAAATAGCAGTGAATCAAAATATTTCCGTTGATTGGCTGACCTCTTTGATGCTCTGACTCAGTGACATTTGAAGCAATGTGGGCTATGTTTTCTGTCATTTTTATAGAGAATCTCAAGGCCTGTACTCTCTTTACCGGAAGAAATGGTTGTTAGATCTGACGGACAGTTCAAATACTGAGATCATTTCGAGTCTGTTGATTCACCATATTAACGAGTGATTGTTAGTCATGCAACTACTGTTAGAGGGCATATTTAAAGGGCCAGTTCGCCCAGACAACAAGAAAAACAATGTGTTCCTAGATGGAAGACATAACAGCTCCCCATAAGTGAAGAAAAAACATTTTTATTGCCCCTGGTAACTACACGTCAAATACATTTTTCCCTAAAAGATGGTTTCTGTCATTTCAGTTATCCAATGATGTATGTTCAAGTGCTAATTTTACTGATCAATTTGGTTTTAATATGTTTTTGATGCTATAAAACAGGGCTGTAACTTCATTGACAGCTGTGATTGATTCAGAATTGGTCAGACAGGTGACCAATTAGATTTTGGCTCTAAATGATGCTACCAGCATAAGATGGCACAGCCTGTATCTGGGATATTTTCCCTTTTGTACAGTGGGTGAAAGTCGAGATGCATCATACAGTTTTCAATGAAGCGGAACTGAAGAGTGAAGCTGCATTCTTTCTAATGGCCAACAGGGGCGACATTATTGGTTTCAAAAAGAAGTCAGATTTGATAAAAAATCTATACCTTTCAATTGGAGCGATATTTCGGTTGACTTAAGTTATGAGCCGCTATTGGCCATTCAAAGGTATATCGTTATCTATTGGTATTGGCATTGGCATGTAAAAACATTAATACGAAGTTGCCAATTGTCAGCCAAGCACTGATAAATTCATCACCTTTATCACCTGCAGATGGCTGAAAAGTGACAGTGAAATCAGTGAAATAAAACAATGTATTGGCCACCATAATCTGCAATTTTTTCCTCTATAAATTGGTATCATTCCCAAAAATCCCATTTCAGTGAGGCCCTAGTTGCAAGGCTTCTTCAATGCAAACTCCATTTAGAGTAAAATAGATAATAAAGCAGCATCTTCCTTAGTGCAGGGCTACCTTATGATCTGTACCCACTGGTTGCAAAAAAAATGACTTTGAACTCTTAACTTGAGACTTCAAAACCAGAGTCCACAAACCCACGAGTGACAACACATTGACCATCATGTCCATCATTTTTATTTATCATTTCCGTCTATGTCTGTATCTCCAGCCACCCAGACTGTTTCAATTTTCTTCTCCTCTTTCCCTCTTAAATTTTCTACCTACACTGCATACCACAAATATCTATTTCAGAGGAAAAATTGCAGCTACATTTTATGTTTATCACCTAGACTTCTTTATCTCCTCTCCCCACCCCTCTCCCTCTGTATCTCTTCATCTGTCTGTCTACCCCCACACCTCCTCCTCCTCCTCTCTTAAAATCTGTTTTCAGGGGCTTTCTGTGCATTAGTTTCTTTGATTACATCAGTTTATATACTGACACCACCTGACAGAGACAGATAATACACAACAGAATCTCAACAAAACAAATTATTCTTCCTAACGCTGCTGTGTCTGTGCTCGGCTGTTGCCAGCTGTACATCTCCTCCATCACTGATTGAAACCAGCACTTTACCGCCCACATGTGAACTCACTTAGAAGGCCAGAGGTCAGTTTAAGGGGAAACGTGTTTGGCATTTTCCAAAGGGGCCACAGCTGTGACGACCGAGATCCTTTAAAAGGGCAAAAACAAAGGGTGTTTTAGGGAAAGAGAGACACGACCACACTCTTTAGCAAATAGAATAGAATATCTTCCAGACTCTCATGAGTCATGCAATATGAATGCATATATATAATGTGCTGTCCAAGATAGTGATCAATGATTGGGGAGGTTTTAAAACACAGTATATCCAAGTCATAAAGATGCCTGTGGAAGATAATACGCTGATGGAGCTCATTGGATCTGGAAAACCTACGGTATGTATCGTTATTTAGCAGGTTGACCCATTTAAAGGATCATATAGTGTTGTGGTCATGTGTCCATCCGCACATATGTGTGATGTAAATCCTACAAATCCCAGACTACCCACAGTGTCGGTGCCCTCTGCAAAGGTCTCGGTCGTAACCCTGTCCTGCTTTATCCCCATAATGGTCTCACCCCGAGAGAGGAGACGGACTCTGCCGCATTCCACTCATTCCTGGTTGTTAAAAATAAGACCTCTCTAAACTCAGCGGAGCCCAGCTTTCCGAAATTCAAAGTCATGGGAAGGTTGGAAATCAAAGGCAGGAGAGGAGATTTCTGCCTGCATTTCACAGGAATGTAGCGGCTAATGTGAAGCAAACCATAAAACCCAAGTTTAGAGATGTTGATTTTACTTTTGGTAGCTCAGCTTTGATGTCCCAGCCTCTTTTATCTTCTGTCATGATTTTATTGAGGTTCAAGGTGTCACTTTGAATAGACTGAAAGAATATCTTCCAAACAAGAGCATTAGATACACAAAAACCTCACAGGATGTTTTCATCAGAGCAAAATCAACCTTAAGGAAGACCAAGAGTTAACACAAAACATCACCTAATATTTCCACCATTTCTGCCTGTTTTTGTATTTATATAACAGTCTCCTTTTACGACAAATTCTTTAAAGATAACCTCATGTCCAATGTGCCTTGCAAATTAGGATTCTGAACTCAATACCCTCCATCTCTACTTTCCACAATGTCATTTGGAGCTTAATCGAAATATCACCAGGGGCAAGATGGGAAACATATAGTTCAAGGTGAAAAACTCGACTTTGCAGTAGTGAGGTAGAGGACGCTGGATAAAGCTCCAGCAGCTGCGTCTGCGGAGAGACTTGAATGAATGAAGAGGCCTTGTATCTGTGTGCTTTAATTTTGAAGAGTGCTGTTGGATGACCTCCAAGGGGGAAAGTAAGTGAAACCTGCTAATGCAAGGACTGTGCAGTATCTCTATCTAAACTCTGGCATTGATCAAATATTAGATCTTGGCCTTGTGGCCCCCATAACCGTCTCCCTGCAGGTAAAACTTTGATTAAAAAACTAAAATGACTTTTTTAAGGTGATCCATAACCAAAACACAATCAAAAGCTTTTTTTCTCATTTGAACTCCAGACTAGGACACCACTTTGCCAGAAGGAGAGCAGAAGCTGCCACCAGCCTGCTGTTTGGGCTAAATTTGGGTGAACTGTGCATCATTAAAGCAGGAACTGACACATGGCTAGCTAACTAGCAGGCTGGCTAAAGTGTGCATAATGTAGATGCATGCAAAACATATGTTGGAGAAATCAGTGTTTTGTCCTTATAGCTGCCTTTAGGATCTCTCGCCATCCCTTGAATTTGTCTTACCAATCAATTTTCCAATAGTTTTATAAAGCGGCAACCTCGAGCCTGGAGAGAAGCCTGCATTCTTTCTTATGGCCATCAGGGGGCGACTCAACTGGTTACAAAAGAAGTCTGATTGTATGAACGACAACAGAAAAATGATCCTACATTTGCTACTATTTAAAACCTAACCCCGTTATTGTTTGCGGAACTTAACAAGTGGCAATGCTGCCTCAGCTTAAGTAGTTCCACATCACAAAATTACCTTATTTCATGTCATATGAACCAGTTCATGAGAATATGTAGTATTATGATATTGACAGAATATCAATATGTTGCCTGGCTGTAATCTTCTTTTACCAACTGGTTCTTTTTTGTGATTTAGAGAGAGGAGCTGGGTGTGTTTTAGGTTTCTTATACATTTAAAAAGTAAGCTTTTGCAAAAGAAAAATCTTACCAACTATCACCATTTTGTTAATAAATTCAGCCCTCCAGTTGTCTATCATAAACTTTAAGAGAATATTATGGCAGGCTTGCTTCGAAAAAGATGACAAAAAAGATCACTTTGAAAGGAACTAACTGACCTTGGAAGGGCTTTCGAGTGTTTTTTTTTCTATTTTGTGAAAAAAAAATATTAATCTCCAGTGTTAATGGAGAATTTCACTTTGCTTGAAAGTTTGATCTTTAGTCAAACAGTATTAAGACTTTCTCATTTCCAACTCATATTCATTCTTAGTCGTATGAATTACAAAAGCGAAAGTGATGTGTGGATGTATTTTCGTCCTTGCTGTGCTGAGGGAACGATTCATGTCTTGAGGGACTAGTAGAGTGCTCGGAAAGTTCGTGGTCTTGCTCCTGCCGAGTACTGACCAAGATGGAAACTCCTCATGCTTTTCCAGAAGAACATTCTTTAGCAGCAGCCTCACCTCGACTGATCCCATTCCAGCCGCCAGAAACACAAAGCCACAATTCCCAGAGCAGCACACATATCCAAATACTGTACATGGACAAGTACCACACACAGGGTGCAAGCCATCCGCCACCATGAAAAAGCTGCATTGTTAATGGAGCATGTCACCAACACCCTGATAATGACCAGTGTAACATAACATACCTCCATGATCAGTGGTATTTGTTCTTCAAGGAAGATTTTTGTGTTAAAACTCAAGTAAACAACTGCCATTCGAGATCTTAGAGCCGAAGTGGTGAAAGCACATTTAACTGACCTTACAGGAATTCAAAAACACTTTATCTAATTGAAATGTCAGTCAAAGCTTGGGATTTCAGTGGTGCATTCACTGTCGGAAACGCTTATTGGAACTTATCAGACCCAAACACATAGCTCCATTTGATGCATTAAACTTAATTTTGGTCCAAAATGCCATTTCTGGCTGCAAGATCCTGCAGTCCAGGATATGGGACAGAATTAAACCCATAGTCCTTCACAATGTTCTAGCACTCACTGCCCTAGGGCAAAATGTCGGGGATTACTTGGGATCTAGAAACCAATGAGCAGCCTGTTCCTAAAGCCTTCACATCACATGGACTTTAAAGTTCCAAATAATGGTTACTGCTGATGATTTTGTCTTTTTTGGATTCATGCTGTTTTCTGTTATGCACAATTGGCAAAACTAAGAGCAGCAACCCCATTGAATCAGACATGACTGGGAGGTATGGCTTACAATGAGACAGCTGATGCCTGCTGAAGATTTCTGATCAAAGATTGGAGTTAAAGCGTGGGCAGCGTTCCTCGTGTGGGAGGGTAAATGACTGACTTGCATTTTAGGGATTAATTTAAGCTGCTTTCCTTGTGGGACGCATAAAAAAGGGGGCTGTTTTCATGAGTAGCGGCCAAAACAGCTGAAGTTTCAAGGTAGAGGGAGAGACAGCAGAGAGACATTAAAAACTGCAGCGGTTGAATTGCTGCCGAGGACATGTCATGGATGCAAAATGAGAGACAGATGGAAGTTAATATACAGTTAATTAACAAATAGTGGCCTTTATTAAACTAGAGATTAGATTAGTTAGATTAAGGTTCTGACATAAATGCAGTTCATTTATACTTTCAGTGTTCCTTTTTTGGCTATTTGGCTTGCATCGATGTCTCATTAGATTGTTGGCAGATATCGTATATTTGAGGAAATATTTGTTTTCCAGTTATAATTTCAAAAACATTTTTCACAGTTCCAAAACCACCTTACAATAAATCCAATAGAAGGCTATTACAATCGGCAAAAACAGGAGGCAAGAGTGATACTGTGCAGCTTTGAAAAGGAGATACAAAGAGAAATACAAAAATAGCAAATGTCAAGACAGAGCCAATACTAGCACAATCTCAGAACCCAACGGTCTGATAATGATTTCGTTTCTACGTTTGATTGATAAACGAGGGCCAATGTCAAGTTAGCCAAGCTACTAAAAAGTAGCCATCCGACCACAGATGAAGAGTTCCAGCATTGCAGAAAATATATTCCGCCTCTTTTGCTCTCCGCACCAACTGCTTTCCTGCAGTCAACAAAAACATGATTCGTCAATAACACGCAGACTACAAAGAACACCAATACCAAAATCCTGTCTTCACATTCTGCATACTTGCTGGACAAAAGTCTAACTTGACTGCACTTTTAGGGACTGGTGGGACTTAATTTGTTTATGCTGGACACAACACGCAACTTTGCAACCAATTCAGGGCAAATTTGAGAATCAACAGTATAAGGGTCAGAGTTAAGTCCTTTCATGTAAAGCAAGATGTAACTTGGCTTTGGACTGACTGCATAAGCCCATAAACACATCCATATATGAGTTTGCATGAAAGCAAGGACAAGAATCCATACACACTCACAGAATGCCTTTATGACGCATCTGACTGCAAAACTCAATACTTGCACACAGCCGGCCCAGACTCCACCCCCAGTGGTTCAGTGATTGGCCTACTTAAGAGCAGGGCAGCCCACTGGCAGATTTGAATACAGGGAACAAGAGAGGGAGGGATGGACGGAAGGAGGAGGAGGAGGAGGGGAGGGGAGAAAGAGAGGGGGGCGGTGCACTAGTTTGTCCCTGCTCTCTCTCTCTCTCTCTCTCTCTCTCTCTCTCTCTCTGTGTGCCGGGTCAGGATGGAAAGGCTTACACAGGCAGGGGAGGAAACATGTCATGAGAGGTGATGACACAGCCACGGAGACATATCCACATCCTCACTGACTCCCAAGTTCGCTGCTCGCCGCTGCTTCTGCTCTCACCGCGTCCCACAGAGGAGAGAGAGAGCCAAAGATAGCCTCCATTCTCCCCTCACCTCTCTCTCTTCCTCTCTTTTTCACTTTGTTTGTGGATGATGGGATTTTAATCATGTGGAAGGTAAGAGGAGGAGGAAGAGAAGGAGGAGTGAGGAGCTTGTTTTGTGTTCTTGTGCACACTGTGTGAGGGGCCTGTCTCTGTGGGAGTTTGTGTTTCTCCGAGTTTACTTAACTCTGCGAGTCCCTGGGGGATTCCCGCATGCTTTCACCCTCCATCCCGGCTCAGATTTATTCTCAGTGGAAATGAGGAGTTGAAGCGTTGAGTGCCAGCATTACTGGAATGATAATGATAGAGCAGTGGCTTCGGGACTCAGCCAATGAGTGATGTGGAGCCATCTGTATCATGGTCTAAAAGGAACTTTTGCACAAACTGAATTTACATTAATAACAAGGTGCCATCATCGTATATACGATTATGAATGAATTGTTTCATTCGGATTGCTTTAAACATGTCGGGGTTTGAGTTCTGAGCAACTTCGGCTCTAGAAAAACTTTAATTTTGTGTTTTTTGTTTCATGTTCAGCCCCTAAAATGTGCAGTTAACTTTGATAAAAGCAGAATTGCTCAAATATTAGAGCTGAATTTTTTTGTTACAGCTTTAAATGTGGCTCCGCTGTGAAGAGGTTTCACAGGTATTGACTGTGACACTTTTGAATATTGACCCAAAAGCACATTTAAATGTGTGTGAGTGGGTGTGCGTGTGTGTGGGTGGGGTTAAGACGCATGTGAGAGTCTGTTTTGTGTGACCCAATTTCAAAGAGCCACTGTGTTTTGGTGGTTGCTTGAAGCCCAAGATACATAAAGACAGGAGACAGTGCCTTGAGGGATGCTTAAAATGTGTGTGTACTTGAGTGCTGTGTGAGTGTGTGTGTATGTGTGAATATGAGTGGCTTTAAAAAAAGGTCTCGAATGGTCTTTTTTGCACTTAGAGCGAGAAGGTCTGACAGTTTTAATTCAACAGCTTGAGGGGAGATAGCACATTTAGCTGGATAGCACTTTTTCAGACATTTTGTGTGTTTTTGAATGCAACACACTTTTATGATTATGCAGCACATCCACATGATTGCATGCTTTCCATTCTGCTTTCCATTCTTCATGTGCAACTCAGTCATTGTGCATTTAATGAGCCTCCCAGAGGTCAGATTATTCAGTTTCACAGCATCTCCGGTGCACTGAGGCGTGTTTAGTATGTACAGTGTCTGTGCATGTGTGGGTGCATATGTGCCGAAGCGTGTGTGACAGCTGGCTGCCACAGGCTCAGTGCTACTACTGATCCTTCTCACCTGCTATAGGGTCACAGGGATCAAGGAAATCCAGGTTCAGTGTTTGATCTGTGAAACAATGGGAAACTCAAGGAAGTTCTGCGACTGCAGTTGAGCGTACTAGTTTAACCCTCTGATCCCCAAAAACCAGCCGGCGGCTTGGAAAAGCATGCTTTCTCATCACAAACACAGTTTATCCAGTTGGTCCTTGAATGGATCATGTTTGATGACCACTTATGTCAGAAAAAATAACCGAATGCAAGCATAAAATTGTGACTTTTCATCAAAATCATTATATTCTACATCTCATTTAACATTTTGCCACAAGTAACTTACAAGATTCTGTCAAAAACAATTAATTCTTCACTTTTTAACGCAACTGTTAAGCAATGAATGACTTTCCAAATATTCAGTAAATATTGGACAGAACTGTAGGCTTTTGACACACAGAAAAACTTTTTTTAAATCATTTGCGGCATTGTAGCTGCGTCATACTGTACAAAAGACATTTTTGAGATTTTTAGCCTCCAGGCATGATTGTGCCCTTTATATAGAGCTGAAGAACTTGTTTACTGCAGTGAAAAACAAGGCCACAGTGAGTTAAATGTGACTAAAACTGGCTGGAGGTTCAGAGGGTTTAGGAATGATGCATGTGACTTTGACAGAAGCAAAGCAAATTCCTTATTTAGAATACATATTTATGTACAAACATTCTTTAAAAGTCTTGTAGAGAATTTTCAGATTTGACCTTCAGTGATTACATAGATCAAATGTGTGCTTGTCAATTCGTGTATGCATAAAAAGTTTAACTTTCAGTCCAAACTCTGCCATATTGAATATTTATTTTGACAAACAGTCGAGGAAGGACAGAAAGCCTGTGTCCGATGTTTGGTTTGTAGTTGTCACGATGCAGACAAATATAGTAACAATAGTATTGTTGTGGTTTCTTTTCCTGTTTCCCCTCAACACGTTTCAGTGGCATTGTCTGCCTGGGCGTGCTTGAGAAAAGCATCTTAGCTCTCAGATCCTTCTGTTTTTGTTTTTTTTCCAACCTGAAGATTGACTGTGGGAACCATGTAGACAGATATAGCAGAGGCGGTATTGTCATTTCTTTTCCTGTGTAGTGCACATGTGTCAGTTTGTTTAAACCTGGTAGGAGGGACGGTTGTTGCTTAAGGAGAAAAACTATTGTTTACTGCTGATAGCATTAGCCACCTACGTTGGCCCCTCAATATTCTCACCGGCGTGTAGCTAACATGATAAAATGAGGAGGTATAACTCGTGAGACTCTTATCACTCCCTAATTGGTTAATTTAATCTTCAAAGCGTCACCACTTCAGACCCTCGAGGGGCAAACTGCTAATTGCTATCTAAACATCCTTCATAAAGGACAAAGACAGACTTTTTTCACTCATCCTCCCCCTACTTCCACTCCAGTTAAGTTCATTTTATTCAACCCAGTGCATTCTTTAATCACCAACCGAATAAGATGAGAGTGCAATGTTGCCATGGAAACTTGAGACAATGAGTACAATCGGTTCAGTGAGACTTGGCAGCTTGTGCAGTCCTGTGGCGAGGATAAGTGGTTCCTCAAACTTTTTTTGCTGTTGTCAGAAGCCTCTACTGTAGGCTGTACTTTGCCCACAACTTAACATTAAACTATAAATACTTGATCATTTCATCCAGTTTGCATGCATGCTAATTTTAGATTAAAAAAAAGAGCAAATGCATGCTTCAAAATAAAGGCTTCAATTTGAAAAAAAGTTATTGATGTTTTTGTTTATTTTTTAAGTGCTAAGAAGCTCCAGTGTGCAACAGTAATCCTGCAGAACTCACTGCACTGCATATAAAACAGTCCTCAAAGTGACCATAGAAATGCTCACTTCCTTTAAAATATCTCATGCCTATTTTACAGTTTTGCCTTCAAAAGCAAAGTAATCAGTGATTCTTTGAGAGCGCTGCCTGATAAAACACCTTTCACAGGTGTCAGACACGGTTCCGTTTGAGCTATTTCCCTCTCCAGATTGGGAGTTTGAAGATATGCTGCGGTTATTTGATATGCATCAAGGGTAATGGTTAATCTGCAGCAGACCAGCAGATGTAAAAGAGTCGGATCACATCTTTTTTGGAATATCCGCCACTCAAGGGGCCTCTGAATTTCAATATCATCATGGTCTTTTTCCCTGCATTTCTTCCCTTCAGATTCAATGTAAACACCGATCATGTCAAGTCTCACTTTGCTCTGAGACGTCATTGTTCATACTGAAAAAATGCACTCTTCAAAAGCATGTGTAATTGCAAGCATATTCCAAAGCTGTCTATATGTTGGCTGTTGTGACACACCAGGTGCTCTCTGCAGCATGCATTGAAGGCATGCTCAGGTTAAACTAGGGTCACATGTGCATTTTCTCAAGCTAACTCCTAGAGCAGACTTTGAAAACATCGATATCTTATCAAGCCTTTTCTGTCTGTAATTGAGACCGCAGGTCATAGAAAAGAAGTGCATGGAGCTGCTTTTGGTTTGTGGATTATACTGTTCGCTATTCTGGCTGTCACCATCTTTGATTGATTGAGCCAGAAGTGACCATTTCTGGACAAGAGGGTGGAGCTAAATGTTAGCGAGCTCTCAAACTGCATCTGTAATTCAAAATGAACCGTTTACTCCTTCTTCCACTCCGTGCCCCACCCTCAAGCAAAACCTGCCGCGTCTAATTTACTCTAAATTGGACCATAATTTACTAAATCAACATCAGGCTGTATTGAAGAAGACTTGAATCTAGATATTGAGACCATAATTTCATTATGAAAATATTGATTGAGATAATAATTCAAGTGAGAAGTAGGATCATTTTCTCATAGGCTTCTATTCAATCAGACTTTTTTTGCAACCAGTGTAGTTGCCCCCTACTGGGCATCAGAAAGACAAAGTTCAAGGGACTTCCACAATTGAGACCATAAAACCGTTAGGAAAATATCCGTCATAACTCAAGTGAGATGTAGGGTAATTTTCTGATAGATTCTATACAATTACAATTACAGTTTATTTTTGCAACCAGTTGAGGCACTTCCCCCTTCTGGCCATTAGAAAGAGTGACTGTTTACAACATTGCCACATCGGCTCTACTTGCCAGACTCTGAAGTTGGTGCTTGATTGAGACCTGGAATCCCCTTTATCAAATTTGCAGCAAAAATATTTCTTGAAAGTCATCTGTAAAATATTCACAATTTCTCTAAGTGAGAATCTTAAAGTGAAACAAAATATCAGATTGATCAGATGTTTTACGAACATGAGTTTCAGGCCTCACATTCAGCAAACATACCTTGATAATAGGGATATTTTTTGCAGTGTGCACTTGAATAATTCACTTGAAACGAGTAACTCTGCCTGTGTCACATGACTCCACTTTGCAGCTGCACTGTACGGGCTGCGGAAATGCTGCATGCTGTCTATTTATCCCACTAATGCTCTGTTCATACATGCATAAACTAGCTTACCTCATCTGCCAGCTCTCTGGGGCCGCTTTCACGCTGAAAACATTTCATTATCCAATCAAAGTTGCAATGATAATTTAGCACTTAGGGGAATAACCACTATTTAATCACTTTCATCTGCGCCAGGGGATCCTAAGCACATATTTTGAGGCAACATTAGTGCATTATAGAATAATTGTGATCATGGAGGAAGGCATTAACTAAATTTGTAGTGTCTCAAAAGGAAATATAGTACATATGAGCTCATCACTTCTTACTGAATCATCCCAGGTGGCACTTTGCATCCATTTTCCCATCCAGCCATAAGATTCAATGAAGACATAAACCAAAAACTTGAGTGGAATTTTGTTAGAAAGAAGAGGCAGAGCAGTGAAAGAAGTAGCCTTGGAGCACATCATGTTTGCCTTTCACAATCTGACACAATAACTGGGACTTTGAACTGCTGCAGTGCAGTGAAATCCACCACCACGGCACTTTGTTCAAACAAACACTCTTTCCATCTCATATTCTGTGTGAGTGCGAAGATCATTCACCCAGATCAAATATGTCCTTGACTTGACAACACCAGGCTTGTTTTTGTCCCCTACTGTATAATCTCTGCCCAACAAACATCACATCTAATTTCACATGCGACACTTTACACAATCTGGGTCACACAAGCCAGAATCCAGACAGACCCTGCCACACACACACACTCACAAATGTCACCCTTTATCATAATCACTAATATAGCCTCGGCATCCCAGACTACGACCAGCCAATCCTGTTAGGTGTGACTGACCGCTTCGGAACATGAAAGGCCCTGATTGGTCACAGCTAGTGTGGTAGGAAGCGGATTAGGGATCAACATGGCAGGGTGTCTGGAATCAGACAAAGACTTTATACGCGCTTGCTAACAAAATAGGGAATGTCCTGCACAGGGGAGAGGGAGAAGTGGAGAAGCAGGGCTGAGAGGAGATGAGAGAGATTCTGAAATCTAATTCTCCTTTGAGTTTGACATCTAAAAAGCTGCAAGCTTTTTAGCAGCAGTCTAAAAGTGGGTTTCTTCAGCTTTAGGCATCATCAAAGTTTGTCCTAATTGGACTTTCAGCACCTACACCTGCAAGCCAGTATGCAGTGGACTACATACAATGAATTTCTTACAGCACTTACGCTGCAAGATTTATCACATACTTCCTCCAAGCAGCGCCCAAGACAAATATTTTGCAAGGAAATGCTGTAGAATAATATTTTGACTCTGCTGCACATGGCAGGGGAGCATCTCAGCACTCTTTCCACATGGCTGCACCTACACACTGTACGGAGGGTGATGGAATTGCAAAAAAATCAATTTGCAGAAGACATCTGCTTTGACCTTGGCGTGGAAAGCATGACCATGAGAAGACACCGTGTTCTCGACAAGTCCGTGAGGTCGAGGGTTAATCTCTCATCGAGCACGATCCACCGCTGCTATGAAAGCAGATTAGGTTTTTTTTCTGAAACGCAAATCCCATAAGCGGTTGGGGAGCAGGGGGGGTCTTTAAAATTCTTCGACAGATTTGAGGTAAACAAGGTGTCAAAAGGTTTAGATGTTGTTAAATATGGAGAAGGGGAGGTTTAAAAAAAGGAAAAACACAAAAAAGGTAGAGGTTGTGTTTTATAACTCGCACAAAGTGTCAATAATTTATGCCGTTTTTCACAAAATGTGAATAATTGAGCGGTGGTTCTTTCTCTGCATGTCCCAACAGTGAAAGGAGATGATGTTTCTGGGCAGGGTTATCCTGAAGAATAATAGATTCAATGGAGAGATATTATATATAATATTTGCCTTGTTTTTCTGACTTAATGAGAAAATGAGAAAAGACAGATTTTGTTCTTCTTAGATAAATGATAATTATTCTATAGATAGTTATCTTGAGAAAAAAATAAATTTTTCTAGATTGAGATAATATACAAATGTCTGCAGTAATGAGATAATTATGTAATTCATTCATTTTTTTTATAATTATCTTAACAATTCAGACAAAATATGACTCATTCAAAGTTTTTTCTTTTCACTTACATTTTCTCTTTGCTTGAAAATTCTGCTCTATTTTTCTAAATGAATGAGAATTATTTTTTTCTTAAAATTTCAGATAATTATCTCATTAATTCGGAAAAACAAGAGCACCATTAAAAGTCTTCTCAGTACTTTGAAATGAGCAGATTTTTCCATGAAAATTTCTCAGAATTTTTAGATATTTATCTCATTAATTCAGAAAAACAAGAAAACAAGAGATTTTTTTCCCTATTAAAATTTTCTCCACAGCAGCAGAATATTATGCTCTGTTCTTTTTCATTCTTGAGATTAGATCATTACTTCAAAAAAAAAAAAAAAAAAGAGAATCATTTCAGGAAGAAAAATATTCAATTGTAGTTAATGAATACAATAATTATTATTAAACTTTTCTCAGAATTTTAAGACTTTCTTTCATTTGTTCAGAAAAAACAGGCAAATATCTTTTTCCCAACTGAATGCAACCTACGATAAAATGTTCTGGTCGCCTTCAGCTGCAGTCCCACTGGAACATAAGTCATAACAAACGTCATATTGTGACCAGAGCGGGTTTTCTGGTCAGAATCTGCGGCGTTATAGAGGCTGACAGGCCGCTATTACCATGTTTATGCTCAGCTTCAGATGCTTTGCCCTCTTTCGCTTGGCTCCAACATTTCACTGTGTGTTTGCTATTTTCTGCCTCCTGTGAGTTAAGAGAGAAGTGGAACAGCACAATCATACAGTGACACACACACACACAGAGTGTATGCTGATTGTGTGAGCCAGGTCAATGGGGATGACCTACTTCTCGGTTCTGCTCCGTAGACTGCCACAGCCGCTCACGTCAACTCACCAAACGGACCCCCTCCGCCCAGCCAAATGTGTTTTCTGAGGGAGTTTAATAGCTTTTGGCTGCTCGGTATTATTTCTTTTCGGCGTGATTTTGTGTCATTTACTGGGAGTGATCTGGAAATGGAATCACTCCCCAATGCAACGAAGGAGCCGAACTTTTTCAGCTCAATTTGTCAAGCGATGGCGTCGCTGAAATATTCATTTTGCTGAAAAGCGAAATAAAATCTCCCTGAAGCTGAGTTTAAAGAGGACAAACTATAAAGGCTTTTACTGTTGAAACATTGGAAGAAGAAAGTGCGGGTAGAACCACAATAATTAACAAATATTAACAGTACATCAGCATTATGAGCGGGCAGAGAGCCGCAGCAACCTCACATTCCTTTCAGAAACACAGCCTGTGTTTTTCTCTGCATGTTCTTGTCGAATGACTTTTAGAAAATGGACAGAAAGAGCTCCTATGAAAATTTTAACAGCTTAAACTGTGAGTGGAAGGGAGAGCCGCAACCTCCTTGGACCCAAAGTCAATGAAAGATTTACAAGTAGAGCGCAGACTAATGGGAGTCTGCCCAAATATAAACAGGAAGAGACATGAAAAGTTGAGTTTAATTTAAGTGCTTCATTATTTCTCAGAGATGTGCTGCTTATTTGTTTTCCACAGAGACAGAGGACACTAAAAAACACTGTCGCAAAAGGTTATTCGCTGATATTTATGGATCAGAGACCAAGGTTTCAAAATAAAATGCCATACATTTGAGAACAGCATCAGGGCAATGACATTTGTAACTCTCAAAATAGAAATGTAGCATTTTGGACTTAAGTTACACGCTCCTGTAACAGGAGAGAAGAAGCAATGCCAGGAATAGAAAGGAGAAGATGATACAGGGATCTGATTCTGTCTGAAAGGAGGAGCATCTCAACCTCTAACACACACCTAAGCATATCATATCTGTCAAATATTATGTTCTTATCTGTATAGGTGGAGGAAGGGAACAGGGATTACATGTTTCACAGTGTGGTAGCAGATTTTTAATGTCAAGTAACAGTTCTGTCAAAAGTAGATGACATGGTTTCTTAAGTGATTAAGTGAAATAGGCTTCAGATTATTGGTCTCCAGCTGACTTTTTAAAAGTGTGCCTCCCATAAATGCATCTTAAAAATGTACTTGATTCTAGAAACGGATAGTTTTCGAAGTGGCATGTGTGAGGTACATTATCCATGTCTTCAGTTGAAGTGGATGCTATATTTAGAATATTTACACCCCTTTAATTTGCAATCAGACAGTTCTTTCAAAGAAAGAACGGCAGCCAATGTACCCACCCGTGCTCTCTTCAAAGCCACCAGACTCCCTTGACAAAAACAGTCATTTTACCTTGAAGAACACTTCTTCTGACGGCAAGGTAAAGCAGTGAAAAGACTTTAAACACAGTTTAACTGATGGATTATTTCAGGTGGCTAAAATATGTTTTTCTGTAGCTCCCATCCACAGCAGTACATTGTTAGCTTCTGTGTTCTTTGCTTTCTCCAAACTGGACACACGCAAACTGCCATCTATGGAGCAGTACCTCATACAACCCCACTTCAATAAATCTGGACTGTCCCTTCAATATTACAAAAGAAGGCCAATGGGATGTGTTGGCAACTTATCACTATCTTGGGTATCATTGGCTCGGCCTGCCGCAGTGTCAACTTCCCCATATTAATTAAAGAGCAGGACAGGACTGTTAATGTTCCCTTTAACTCTATGCATCCTGAACTGGTTTGAACAGTGGGGGAATAGGGCTAGTTGTGAATGGGCTTATGACATGTCCTAGAAGTGAACAAACTAAGGCTGTAATTGTCAATTCACAATGATTTAATGAGTAGTTTGCTATATAAAATGTCAGAAAATGTTCATGTTAAGGGGAAATACGACGAATTGGGTGATTTTTTATACATAGATATCACCATGAAACTTCCTCAGTGTGTTATTTACAATATGATATGTGCGTGTTTGGATATGCATATTAAGTGTGAATAAATGAATACATGAGGGTATGAATGAAGGAATAAACTGTTAAGTTTGGTGTCTGTAAGTGGAGCTTAAGTTTAGATTTATGAGAAAAACTAATTTTGAGAAAACGGCCTTTAAAGGTTTTTAGGGTTAGGGTTAGGGTTAGGG